>JADRCD010126450.1:0-19748 GCA_019843815.1 Montemys delectorum | reverse complement strand
ATGTGTGTAGCTGCTGGGAATTGAACTCAGGACCTCTGCCAGCCCCGCTCGCTCCGACCTGCTCACTCCAGCCCTGCTCGCTCTGGCCCCACTCGATCTGGCAGGCCCCCGCTCGCCCCAGCGTAATTCACTGCAGCTGTCTTCAGATGCACCAGAAGAGGGCGTCAGATCTCATCACGGATGGTTGTGAGCCACCATCTTGTTGCTGGAATCTGAACTCAGGACCTTCGGTAGAGCAGTCAGTGCTCTTACCCACTGAGCCATCTCGACATCCTCTCCAGGGCCAGCTTTAAGCACTTCTGCATGGTTTAAGTGTCCCTTACTGCATGAACTCTTTTCTGCACCTGTGGGCTCTCTTCCTTGGTCTTCAGGCATGACTCTATCCTCATCCTATTCCATGATTGTTGTCTTAGTCAGGGTTTCTATTCCTGCACAAACATCATGACCAAGAAGCAAGTTGGGGAGGAAAGGGTTTATTCAGCTTACACTTCCACATTGCTGTTCATCACCAAAGGAAGTCAGGACTGGAACTCAAGCAGGTCAGAAAGCAGGAGCTGATGCAGAGACCATGGAGGGATGTTCCTTGCTGGCTTGCTTCTCCTGGCTTGCTCAGCCTGCTCTCTTATACAACCCAAGACTTCCAGCCCAGAGATGGCACTACCCCTTTGATCACTAATTGAGAAAATGCCCCATAGCTGGATCTCATGGAGGCATTTCCCCAACTGAAGCTCACTTCTCTGTGATAACTCCAGCCTTTGTCAAGTTGACACACAAAACTAGCCAGTACAATTGTCATTACTGGGATGATGCAGGAATTGTGTTTTCAGACCAGAGACAACATGCAACTTGACACAAATTCTACCTATTGTGGTCCTGGTACAGATTCCAGTTCCTCAACAGCAGCCATCTTTTCTCTGTGGCCTATATCACTACAGGATATGGTTGATATGTACCCACTGTATCATGGAAACTGCAGGAGGAGTCATCAGACACTGGGTTACATTCCCACTCACTGATGTAGAATGTGTGGAATTGTGTCCTTTGACTTGTTCCAAGTTCAGACACTGAAGTCATACATCCCTTACACCTCACAATGTGACCTTTGGGGTGGGGCATTGTCCTGTCTACCGCTGCTTCTTTCTGTCCTCTTCCTTTCCAAGACCTATCCACTTATTTTACAGACTTCTCTTGAGACTCCTCTACTTTAAGCCCATATTGGCACCTGTCTTGGGGTCCGTAGCTTAGGTGTTACCACAGCACTTGGACCAAGACTCATAATTGTTGGACATGGAGCTACCTGGTTCTCTAGTTTCTCCAGAGTGAAGGGGCAGTAGGATCAGAGACCATTGCTTTTGCTCTTGCTTTACTCATGATAATGGACCAGCCATGGGCCCAAAAGTATACAATTGCTTCAAGGAAGTAAAGACTCCAGATGTGCTCGCTCATCTTCCTTTCACAGTCCCTGTAGGCCAGAGGTAAGGCTGCTCTTAGCTGAGTGAGTAGAGACTGAGATCTGAAGTCCCTGTCTGTCCATGAGCATCTCTTCCAAGCAGAGCTGGTGAGGCGTGGCATCCACATTTTCATGTGTCCTTCCATTGAGACAGAAAGTCATAATCCAAACACACTCCTGACAACTTCTATAACAAGGACTTGATTAAACAACTGGAAACTCTGGGGAAGGGTGTAGAGAGAATATCTTATGTCTGTATGAATGTGGCACCTGTCAATAATAAATCTAATGGCCTGTGGCTTAGGAAGGAAATAGAGGAGGGGACATCTAGAAGGCAAAAAGAATTCTGGGATAGAGCCAGGCACAGAAAGATCTGCTGGGGAAGATGTGAGGAGATGGATGCATGGTACCTGAGCACTGGTAACTGGCCATGTGGCAGAGTCTGAGTCTTATATCTGGGAGCATGGGCCTGGGAGACAGAACCAAGCCTAATGTCTACAGGAGGGCAAGGAATCTTCAGATCTTCTTCTGTAACATCTAGCCTCATGACCATGAGAACGGTACGAATCTTAAAAACTCATGTTGTTTGCTACACACAATAATCTAAAGAGAGAGATGAGAGGCTCTGCTCTCACATAGTCCTGGATCTTTGCACAGTTTGCTTCAAAACAGGACTCCTCTCAATCCACTTATACAGACATGGTCCAACTCTCTGAGTTCCTGCTTCTCTCAACCTGCCAACTCACTGGCGAGAAGATGCTCCTGCGCTCCTGCTGCTGGCAACTCTCTCCAGCAACCCCTCCCTTCGCCCCCCGCCCCCCACCCCCACAACCCCACAGCTTCTGGCTGGCTAGTCAGAGGAGCCGCTAGTTCCCTCTCTGCCATCAGAGGTCCTACATTCCAGTAACCAAATAAACCAAAACCCTTGAAGCTTATATTTATTAATCAGATTTATGTATCAATAAAGTCTCAGTTTATAAGATGCCAATACAATAGTCCCAGAACCGATGATAAAAGCTTTATCCTGATCATTCTAACCTTATGATATCATAACTATCTGTAGCTGGTTAAATCCACGCTGATTCGTGTTGACTCCATGTTGGCCTTCTCCTCTCTTCCCTGAGACATTCTCTGTCTCTGCAATTCTTAGCTCCACCTCCCTTTTCCTTGTCCAATCACAGGCCTCCTGCTGCCCTAATATAATTGGACTGGGAAAATCCTGTGACAAGGCTCCAGAGGAATCAATCGTGTCGCAGAGACAGAACTGTGAAGACTCTTCTGCATCAGGACCATATCTCATATTCTGGATGTGAAGAGTGGACTGGGAGTGACTCTGGTCAGACAGGGATCTTGGGGACTGAGTTGGGAGTTGACTTGAGAACATAAATGTAACAATTGCATGAAGGTAACAGTTGCAAGAATTGGATGGATGGAAATCACATATTACTTCATGTCTAAGATAGGCTTGTAGATCTTGGATTTGATTGTCATCCATATTTGGGTTCCCAAATTCCATCTCATTTGAGTCCTTGAGGCCACCCAACCAGAAAAGTCTGGGTATGCTCTGCAACCTCGGTCTGAGCTACAACAGCTCACAGGACTGAGCAGGTAAAGGTGGAGAAGGCCACCAGAGAGTTCTCGAAAGTCAGGCATGAGCCCTAACATGAAGATGAGGCAGAACTAGGAGTCCCCTCCCACTCTTCCCCATCTTGGGGTAAACAGACCAAAGAAAGAAAGAGAGCCTGGAAGGAGAGGAGTCGCTTGTAAGTAGGCATAATGTTATGGTGCCTTGCGTGAAGATTACCCTTGTATTATTCAAATTCTGACTACTGGGCTCCCATGTCTGGTTGCAATCTTTATTCTTCAAATCTCCTGTCTCAAAGTTGTATAACATTGCTCCCTAATTACCATCTATTGGCTGGTCAATAAAGAGCTGATCAATCTATGGCTCAGCAGGGGAGAGAATAGGGCTGAACTTCCTCTTAATTAGGGGAGGGGGAGGGAGAGATAGGAAGTGGAGAGTCAACCCTGGGGAGAGAAAAGAGTGGAGCAGAGAAAACCACAAAATGCAAGCATCTTGGGGATTTTGGCTAGGGGAGGGGTGTAGTTCCATTATCTTAGAGGATTAAAATATATTAATATTGCTCAGTTGTTGTTTCTTAAAGCTGTTAAATAAATGATATAGTCCTGTCTCAATTGTTTGGGAGCTAGCCAGGCTAAGAGAACACTGAAACATTTATAAAACAGATACTAATAGTTGTGTCCATTTTTTCTTTCAAAATCAACTTTAATAAGATACAAAACATATAATAACAAAGCACACTTACTTTAAGCATATAGTTTTGTGTCCTGATGAACAAATACCCCTATAACTCTCTTCACAATCGAAATATGGACTTCTTCCATCATCTCTATTAGTTCTCTCTGCATCTACAGAGGTAAGATCCTCTGTAAACTCCAGACCCAGTGTCACACATCTGCTCTCTGTCCTTGTAGGGTAGTTTTACCTGCCCCAATGTTTCATATGAACAAAACCTCCTTTCACTCAGTTGCATCAGACACTTGTACCAGGGGTTTGTACTTACTGTTGATTCATGGTCTGAACATGGTACATATTTGAAAATTTGTTTAGCCATTTACCTGTTATGGACATTTGAACTATTTGAAGTTATTTTTTCCCCCTGTTATGAAGAGTACCTGGTTTGTTCTCTTATTTTCAAAGCTAAGTCTTTCCCAACCTCCAGATGGAACAAGGAAGAGGCTAGCTAACAGGTTGAGTGCCATGTTCCAAACAAGGGAGTGTGTTTTAGAATCAGGGAGATTTTCAGAAAGACAGGAGCTGGTCTAAACCCACAGACTTCTTGAAATCAACTGATCTAGGGCAGGCTTAGAATGTGTTTCTAACAAGCAATGATGCTGTTCTGGGAACTACTGGAGTTGATGGCCTGGCAACATTCTTGAGGAAACGGGAGGAGATATGTCTGTGTGTGTGTGTGTGTGTGGGGGGATGTACTCATCCCAAACCTCGTTCATACATAACGATTCACCTTTCAGACACATATAACCTTTTCTGAGATACTTGACACTACAATTCACTTGTTTAACTATAAACCTCAAGAATTTTTATTACCGCAGGCAGAAGCCTCACACCAATTTGGAGTAACCCTTGCTTCTGCCTCTCTGGGCCCCAGACATCAAACTACTTCTTGTTTTCACAGGTTTGCCTTTTTGGACATTTCAAGTAAATTAAAATAGTGGTATACGTGAGATTTGTGCTTGGCTTTTAAATTTTGATGTTTTTAGAGACCCTCAAATTGTTGTATGCACCAATCTTTCATATAACCTGCCAAGACGTATCCCATGTGACTGTGCAGCTATTGCATCTCTGCATATCATATACTCATTTTATTCAGCCTCTATTTCATTTTTGTTCAGTCACTCGTCTGTCTGCCCATAGCCACTGTTGATTTCTAGCCTGGATGACTGACACCTTCTGAGCATGTATTGTTGATGTCTGTGACTAGATACAGCTTTTCGTTTCTCTTGGGTCTAGACTTATGAGTTGAATTGTGGTCACATAGTAAATTTATATTCAGTATTCTAAAAAATTTCTAAACTCTTTCCCAAAGTGGGAAAATTTTATATCCACATTGGCAATATATGAGGGGGTCTATTCTTTAGATTTATTTTAATAAATAGATTAATGTTTTAACAAATAGATTTAGATTAATTTTATGTGAGGAATATAAGAGAATTTGAGATTCATCCTTGGGCTGTGGAGGAACCTATTTAAAATACTGTTGCATGATTACTTAGATAGCTGTGCATGATAAGCTGGCTAACGCTGATTTCCAATTTGGCTACACAGTAAAATCACCTGGGACTTTTCCTAGTGAAGGTCAAGCTACAGTTAAGATAATGAAAGTGGAAACTCTGTGGGCCAGGGTGAACACGAGTTGAGCTTTTAATACTGGCAGGCGATTTCAATGAGCCAGCTGACAATGTCCGATGGAAAAGATTCTGTTTTGTTGTTGAGTCACCTGCTGAGATAATAAGCCACACACTTAGAGCAGAAGAAGGACACGGTCTACAGGACACATTGAGTGGGACTGGGGACCAAAGAAGGAACAAACGTTGTATTGTCTGGCCAACGGTGGCTTTTACAATTATCCACATATACCTTCCCTGTTATTGTTTTAGCCATTTTGACCATGAAGTGGAGGATGGCTGATAACTGAAGCATTGGAAACTGATGCAAAAGCCTGTTTGTCTCTGAGACACCTGAGCTGTTAGAAAGTCAGTAGATAGCCAGGAAAGAAGGGGCAGGGGTGACTAATGGATGGGCATATGTTGTGGGGCGGGGGAGATGTCCAGATCCAGGCAGAAACATCCTTTATTCCTGCGATGGTCCTTCCTCCACTTCCACCTCAAGGCAGCCTCCTGCATTGCAGCCACCACGAGGTCCTGTTAACTGATCTTGGGGGCGGGGCATTCTCCTGCTCCTGGGCACTATCTTGAGAGTTTCTGGCTCATATGTCATCTTCAGCCCTCTAGCTCATGTTCTTTCTCCTTGGCAACTTCCTCTGGGCCCCATAGCTTAAGTTCTTTTTTGGGTTTTTGGTTTTTGGAGACAGGGTCTCTCTGTATAGCCCTGGCTGTCCTGGAACTCACTGTGTAGACCAGGCTGGCCTCGAACTCAGAAATCCCCCTGCCTCTGCCTCCCAAGTGCTGGGATTAAAGGCATGCGCCACCACGCCCGGCTTAAGTTCTTAATTAAGATCCTTAACTACAGTTCTTTTTGTTTTAAAGATTTATTTTATGTATATGAGTACACTGTAGCTGTACAGATGGTTGTGAGCCTTCATGTGGTTGTTGGGAATTGAATTTAGGACCTCTGCTCGCTCTGGCCCAAAGATTTATTTATTATTATAAATAAGTGCACTGTAGCTGTTATACCAGAAGAGGGCATCAGATCTCATTATGGGGTGCTTGTGAGTCATCATGTGGTTGCTGGGATTTGAACTCAGGAACTTCGGAAGAGCAGTCAGTGCTCTTACCCGCTGTGCCATCTTGCCAACCCCCACACAGTTCTTAATCATAGAAGTTTCTTGACCCTTTTGATTGCTCCTCAATGTCCATTGCTTCTTGACTAAATATGAGAGCTTGTCATGTGGTGCTCAGGCCCAGCACAGCCTCTGTTATGATCTAAGCTATGGACACTATAAAGTCACACTATGCCACAGATCTCACATGGGAGGTTTGTTGGGGAGGGTACATACAGAGGTTGCCAGTGGGTGAGGGTGGAGGGAAAAAGAGATTAGAGGAGAGCCTGGCCTTTTATAAGGGGTTGTAGCACATGCACAGAGGGAGGACATATGATTTATGGTGACAGTGGGAATGTGTTACTTCTTAGCATCCAATGATGGCATATCCTGCTGTTGCTGAGTCCCTGGGGCAGGTGGTGGGGATGCCTGACAACCTTACTTCTGTATCTAGGCAGGCATGCTGGTCTTGCTGTTGCCAGCTTTGTCCCAGTGTTTTTCTATGTTTTTTTTTTTTTTCTTGTCCTTTTCCTTTCAGAGCACACTTCCTTCCTTAGGGCATTTTTCCTGACCACTCTGTCCAGGCAGGATGGCACTATCACTTGTTCATGCTTTCCCTCCTGAGGTCTTACCTAAGTTGGATGGTTTGTACCCCTCCTGGTGTGAAGGAATGTGTGCACTGCAGGGTGTTCCCCTCTGGACCCCAGATTAGGCATAGACCACACCCAAACACCAATTTCCAATACAAAGAGATCCTTTATTAAGCAAGGCAAAGAATCTGAATCGGGCAGAAACAGCAGCAAATAGCTTTGCAGGAGTAATTTTAAGAGGTGTCTTAGTTAGGGTTTTACTGTTGTTAACAGACACCATGACCAAGGCAACTCTAATAAGGGCAACATTTAATTGGGGTTGTCTTACAGGTTCAGAGGTTCAGTTCAGCATCATCAAGGCAAGAGCATCCAGGCAGACATGGTACAGGAGGAGCTGAGAGTTCTACATCTTCATCTGAAGGCTGCTAGGAGAAGACTGGCTTCCAGGTAGCTAGGAGGAGGGTCTTAAAGCCCACCATGCCCACAGAGACACACTTTCTCCAACAAGGCCACACCTTCTTCAATAAGGTCACACCTCCAAATAGTGCCACTCACAAGGCCAAATATATTCAAACCACCACAAGAGGTAAAAAGGGGAGGCCTATGTTAGAATGAGATAGGATGAGTTGGTAAGTTCTGATTGGACGTGTTGATTAAGGTAGCCAATGGGGGATTTTCATTGCCAGACCTTGATGTTTTGATAGTTAAACCTTGATGATCAGCCTCAGGAATAGGTCAGACATAATAAAGTGGCCAAATAAGGGAATAAACCTTGGTATCTAGGAATGTGGAAGTGCCTAAATAAGGGACTTTGATGGTTTAACAAAGGAGAGGGAAGGGGGAAGAGCTGGACCTACTGGCACCATGTTTGCCATGCTTGAGTTTAGGTGTTGAGTAAGTGGATGTCATTTTTCTGGCTACTTCCTGCTGGTTAGGGGTGAAGAATGCCATTAATCTAATGGGATTGAAAGTGGGGCTAGTGGGGTAAGAGGTAGGGAGAGGAAGAGGCTTAGAAGGAAAGTCCAGACTTCAGTACGCTCTGGGTGGAGGAGCTGGACAGATCCTTGAAGCCACAAATCAGTGATTGTCGCATGTAAGTCATCTGGCATGCAGAAGGCCATTTGTAGAAGCCAGTCATCTTCCCAGAGACCTCTGCCAAAAAACTGTCCCTATGCCTAGATGAATAAATGACGTCCTCTTCAGTGATGAGAGGTTCATAATGCCTGAGGAGGAGCTGACTAAAAGTTTGGCTATTGGCCATATTTGCTTGGTAAAAATAGAGGAAAGGCAGTTAAGGAATAGAGGTGCAAGAAGTAATAATAATAATAATAATAATAATAATAATAATAATAATAATAATAAACCACTGGTGACAAGGGGCCATAGAAGGCCAGACCCAATACTTTAGGGGAGACTCATACTGTCATGTGGAGCTGGAGTCAAAGAGGGAAGTTCTGTTTAGCAGGTCCTCAGGAAGGTGGGTTAGCTTATTAAACATTTTCCTCTACCACCCTCAATTCACTGATATAATAGCAACATCCTTCTCTGAGGAACAGACAAGCTCCTATTTTCTCCACTGTTAAGAGGTTTAGAGCTTAGCTGGTTTGAAGGGAGACTTGGGCCAGAGAAGTAAGCCTCCACTGAAGGAGGCCAGACATTGGACCATGGAGTCTGTAGAACGTTTTAATTTGGTTTTGAAAACTTGACCTGTGACCCAAAGTTCTGCTGGTCACAGCTATTCCAGTTAAGGCGCTAGCCTGACTTATACCTATCATAATAGGCAAAAAGACAGCCCTGGGGAGACAAGTTCTCGAGATGAGCCAGTAGAATTCAGTTGGGCTATGTAAGGTCAATGGAGGATGACCGCCACCAAAAACCAGGGTCCACACTGGGGAAAATACAATTAGAAAGACTCCCATTACACCAGCCAGAATAGCCTTCCGTGGAGTGCCAGGTAAGTTTGAAATTGAGACACTTTGGGAATGTGGATGACCAGGGAGGCCTTTGTTAAATGGTGAGAGGGATGCTGGGTAACAAATTTTGGGGGTCGGTGTGGAGAGGTTGAGAGACCCCGCCTTTAGTTCCCAAGAGACTTGGATGGCTGGGTTATAAGCAGTTGGTAGAGGGTGGTTGACAACTGAGGCATGGCTGGTAAGAGGGACTGAGGCTCGGGGAGGGTGTTGCGGATAGGCACAGAGAAAGCAGTGGGAGATGTTAAAGGAAGGATCCCATTGAGAAGGGAAAGAGTGTGTTGGATAACCTCAACCCAAGTGAGGGTTTGGCCGTGAGAATGTGTGTGTATCAAAGGGGAGGTTTGGGTTTAGTCATGTCTTGTAATGGGGAGTATAGGATTTGATGTCTGAAGATATCTGAACAGCCAATGGGTTTGGGGGTGGGGAGCTGGCAGTGAATGTCAATTGTGGCCACAGTTGTCCAAGGTTTAAAGGAGCTAAGTTGGTTTCTATTATAAAATACACCCTGGGCCCTGGTGCCTCATCTTTCTTCCCATGGTCTTGGTTGTATATGTGGAGGGCGTTGGCCTTAGTGATTCAGAGGAGTCTCAGTCCTAGGGACTGTCCTTCTGCCCTTGTGGTACTGGTGACATGATAGGACCTTGGAACGTCCTAGGAATGGATCAGGCATAAGAAAATGGCCAAGTGAAAGACCTTGATGCCTAGCTTCAGGAATGTGGAATAAGGGAATCTAACAGTTTAGCAAGGAGAGGGAAGGGGGAGGAGCAAGACCTGCTGGCACCATGTTTGCCACGCCTCTTAGAGCCCTTTAAGGTGGTCATCTGATTATCCCTGTCTTCGTACAGTGGACTCCAGGCCCCATGGGAGTACAGCTCACACCTGGCTTTGCTTTTTATTTCGTCCTGGCTTTAGAAAGTTCTCAGATGGTTTGGTTTTGTTACTAGGACTCACAGGGTTGAAGTTCTAGACACCTTAGAAGCCATCTGTCTTTTCCTTGTCTCACTAAGGAAACAGGCCTCACAGGAAACAGAATGGTTAACGGGGGCCTCACAGCCCAGAGAGAAGGAAGGATTCGTACAAATACTCTCGGATCTTCTCTCCCCTTCTAAGAGAATCATAAGAGCTGTGGGTGGTGTTTAAACTACTTTTGTGTGTGTTCTATTCAATAACAAACATCAGACCGTACTATGCAAACAAACATACTATCTTGAATAAAGAGAGGGCGAAGCCATTTTAAGAACCCCCTCTTTCATTGTCACACACACACACACACACACACACACACACACACACACACACACACTCCTGACAAACATGGCCAGTAGATTCTGGAAACAACCCACCCAGGTTGAAGCCATTGGGGCACTCAGGTCCAATCAAGAGAACAACTGTGTAAAAGGCTCACATACCTCTCTGGAAGTTGAGAACTCACTAGGGAGAGCTGCAATCCCATTTCCCTCGTTGCAGTAGGCGATCATTTTCTGTATCACCAGGTCACCGTTTGATTATCTAAACTTGATTTGGACAACGTCCACAGGTGGCTTTCTCTTGCCAATTTTTTTTTTCTTTTGTGCAGGATAAAGCACGCGCGCCCTCTGGTGGTCAATGGTACAAACATCTCAAGTGGGAATGATTCATTGCTTTGGGTGAGAATCCCTGAGTTCTAGGACTCCTCTCACCTCAAAGCCACTAAACCACCGAAACAAAATGGTTTATACTGGTTTATGACTACCAAATTTTTCTGAGGTCATGTTTATGGTTTCACAGTCCCTGTTGCCACGGAGCCCTGCCATGGGGCAGAGTCAGGCTGTTTGTTTACACTGGCCCACAGTGAGGAGGAGAAAGGAGGGTCTGAGAGAACAGCCAACAGGCCCCCTACGGGAGGAGCGCTGAGCTCTATATGTCATCTCTGATTCGCTGTCACAGCGTGTTATCTAAATAACTCTGAGAGGGCAAGGTAGGTCTCCTGGGTGCAGTGCTGGGACCAGGGGTCTGTGACTAAGAGGCAGGTGATAGATAGACTGTGGATAATTGCTAGGTTTGGGCTGTTGGCACGGCTAGACAGTTTGGAGACAGAAGGATGAAAAGTAGAGAGAAGGAAGTGAATGGCATATTTGTGATATGTGTGAGTATCCAAACTCTCTCATCAAGCAGCCACGTTGAAAGACAAATTGACAGTGGCTGAGGAGGGAGGAGGTCCTGGCTGGTGGAATGGAGCATCACGGACCGGGCAAGAACAATTGTGGTTTCTTGATAAAGGATGCAGAACCTGGTAACTTTTGAAGAATCTCCAAGTGAACAATCCTGCTGGAGACTATGTCGTTCTGGACCAGAAAGTCAGCCAGATCCCTTTTGGGTTTTCCCTAAGGATCTTGCACCATGTGTGAAAGCTGGAACATTTTCTCCAAGAGCTCTCAAGGGACAACAATTGTCTTTAGATGAATAAATGATACAATAGCTCAGGGGATTCACAGAAGTGGTTTTGAGTCTTTAATATCAAAGTTTCTAACATATGTAAGCAAACCCTGTCCAGACTTGGTTTGATGATAAATGGTGACATGGAAGAGTCTAAGATGAAATCAGAGCTTCGGCCCACAAGGTGCTATTGCCATGTGGCATTATCACAACAATAGTAACCCTAAGGATGTGCCAGAAACATGGAATACCCGAGCAAATACCTCTATTTCTAAATATAGCACTTAATTAATGCTCTGTATTCTAAAACACTGTGTACTCGTGCTTTGATAAAAAAGCTGAGTATTTGGTATCCTACATTTAATGTTATTTCTATTCCTCGGTGAGGGCTGTGATCTGGGAGCAAACTTCAGCGGGGCAAGCCAGTAGGTACCTGCTGCTCTCACTGTACTCTGCCTAGAAAATGAGATTTACTACCAGGATAGGTAAATGCATATGCCTCAGAGGACTTTCTAGCCTTTCCACAGCGCTCTGAAGTGGCTAAGCTAAATGAAAACATGCTCAGGAGACGTACTTGAATGTTCCTTCACCTCGAGGTAGTAATGAAATTTTTCACCATATTTCCTCTTTAAATTACACATAAGCTTGGTTCACATGGTCGGCCCATTGTAGACAAAGTTCCCTATAGAAACCACTTTCCTCGTAGCAGAGATGGAGGTTCCATTTCATCACAGAAGGTAATAGGTAGTATTCTGAGTGTCACCTTTCCGTGAGCTTGGAACCTATTTCAATTGCAGTTTCGACTCACTTAAGAACTGGGTGTTTTCAGCCTTATGATCTAGTTACCTCACAGCCTTGGCTCATGGACTCGAGCAGCAGGGCTTCGTCGCCTCAGTGTTTATTATTTTTCTCTACTGCATAAGTTTCTAAATTAATGTATTGCAACATTTTACTGCCTCTTCCAAAACTATATGTACACTTGAGACAATATGTCATATAATATAACCTTACAATATTTGGAATGATCTAAAAGACAGACACAGACAGAGACTTATATGAAGTGGAATGAAAAACAGAATCCATATTTAGTATGGTATTTCATAAAATTATTCATATTCTTCCAGTGAGAATTAATAATTTAGAAACTCAGAAGTGACATATTTATGAATGAAGTTGAATCTATACAATGTATAGAATATTTCTTTTGAAATCCTTATTCACACAGTTAAGCCCAATTACTGCAGTAACATTGGTGATGCAATCGAAGCTTAAAGACCACGATGTTGGTGCTGGAGAGATGGCTCAGTGGCTAAGAGCACCGACTGCTCTTCCAGAGGTCCTGAGGTCATGTGATTCCCAGCAATCACATGATGGCTCTCAACCATCTGTAATGGGATCCGATGCCCTCTTCTGGTCTGTCCAAAGACAGCGACAGTGTACCCTCATACATAAAATAAATAAATCTTGAAGTGTATGAACATTATCGTTAGAACCATTATTATAAGAGAAAGATAAAATGAGGAACAAAGTTTTTTGACAACTATTTTAATTCATTTAAAAATAATTAACTTTACATTTGATCTCAGTTTCCCCTCCCTGCTCTCGTTTTAATCCTTCCCCACGACTCCCCTCGACCACCCCATGTACTCCTCCTCTATTTCTCCTTAGAAAAGGGGAGAACTCCCATGGATATCAACCAGCCCTGGCATATCGATTTGCACATCCTCTCCTAGCAAGGCTAGAAGAGCAGCCCAAGTGGAGGAAAGGGTCTTCCAGGCAGGAAACAGAATCAGAGGCAGCCCCTGCTCCTGCTGTGAGGAGTGCCACAGGAAGACCCAGCTACACAACTGTAACATCTGTGCAGAGGCCTAGGTCAGTCCCATACACCTCGAGTCACAATTCCTGTGAACTCAGAAGCTTTTGCACACCCCCGCCCCCATGGTGTAGTTTCCTCTCACACTTCAACCATCAGATTTGACTAAACTACCCTCCCCTTCTATGACTGTTAGCCAACGGTGATCGAGACGTCTCCTCTCCGAAGGACAGAGATCTGCATTCAGATAAACTGAGCTAAAATGCAGGTTCACTCCAAAAACATACTTCTAAAACTGTGTTTTGTGAATACAGTTATGTTCACAAAGTCTCAGCTTCAAAGACACTCAGTGTGAAAATTTTGTAAGATAAATGATCAAAATGTCCAGGGGTAGGGTCACTTACTAAGACAGTGAATACCGTCAGATTGCAGAGTCTACGCAGTGCTTGACCGGCGTGTGGGAAGGAAATGCCTGGCACAGGAGAAAAACAAAACACCAAACAAACTGGAAACCATGTTGCCAGTGTTGAACTGTCATGGTTTTTCAGAGGGAAACTATTTTTTCCCTTTCTTTTCTTTTCTTTTCTTTCTTTCTTTCTTTCTTTCTTTTTCTTTTTTTTTTTTTTTTTGCTACTTTGTGGGTTCTTCCTTTTCCCACCCTTGATCCCCCCAGTTTCACCCCCTCTCACTAGATAGGAGAGAAAGAAGGATAGATGTGTATGAGAGAAAGATCTGTGAATCTAATTTCTTCTTTGTGCATGACTACTAACAAACTGCAAACACCCACTTGCCCCCCTACCCCCCGAAAGACCACCAATGACCAATCCTGCCTCTCGGGGCCCTAGCATTTGTATACCCTCTGACAAGTTCCCAGACTTCCAAATGTCACACAATCACAGAAACTATCTGCAGCTGGCTATGTATTTGGCTCCGGTAGAACAGGAGGCAAATCACAGTCAGCTGCTGTAGACGGTCTCAAGCATCCCCCTATTCCTACAGCTGGGATTAAAATGAAAACGTATTCTTATAATATTTGTTTTTTTCAGGAAACCAAAATTCCAGAATTGTCACTACATTCCACCCTGCCCCCGTTTCTGTATCAAGACATTAATTGTGCTGGGTTGTAGCAGGGAAATGAGAAACAGACATTTTCAATGAAATAAGTGCTTTTTGGGTCAGTGGCCAAGGTTTTCAGGAGACCCCTCCTGCTCAATTCTAATCTTTATCAGTTTTGATGGCATCCACTGCTTTCCATTTCCTGTGGAAACATGAAGAAACCCACCTACCCAGTGCAAAACGTTTGCTGGCTTCCATTCCATTAACATACCCTTATACTATACAGGAGGATTTCATTCCAGTTTTTTTTTTCTATAACCCCGTGTCTCTCAGCTGATGTTCTTCCTTTCTCATTAACATTGAGAAAATTCAAAGCTAATGGAGCATTACTTTGTCTATCCCTAGGGTCTTTAGGCTTCCTTTATGTTTGATAAGCACTTCCTTTAAGGTGCAGTTAGATTGCATGGGAGTGTGTGGTATACCTGTAATGTGCTTTATATCATTAGTGTGCAAAGCAGTGCCTCATCTTACTGGAGATATGTGTCAGGGCATTGTCAGCCTTGATTTGTAGCAGGGCCTCCAGTAAGTGTACAATTATAGAATCAGCCTTCTCAGAACGCAAAGCAGCTGCCCACTGAAACCCTGAATATGTACCAATGGTACGGTGCACAAACTTTAGTTTTCCAAATTCTAATACATCCACACACCGGATTTTATTCCTTTTGGTGCCCCTAGGGTTACTTCTGGTGGGCAATGGATTCTGGTTATACAAAGAACAAATAGGACATTTTCTTATAATTTCCTTGACCTGTTGCCAAGTGATAGAAAAAAATATTCTTTAAATCTTTACTGTTAACATGGAATTTTTCATGAAATCTTGAGGCTTCCATAACATTTTCTATTAACAATTGATCAATTTCTTTATTTTACTGTGCTAATAGGCCTGGCAAGACTGAATATGGGTGATTATATAATGGATAGTTTCTATTTCAGACCGCCTGTTGCAGCTGTATAAACACCAAAGTAAATTCTGAATTATCTGGAATAAATCCAGCTGTTTCTATATGCAGAACAACTCTTTCTACATATTAAGAGTTAGTAATTATATTAAGAGATTCAGGACTGGAGAGATGGCTCAGTAATTAAGAGCACTGATTGCTCTTCCAGAGAACCAGAGTTCAATTCCTAGCAAACACATGGTGGCTCACAACCAACTGTAATGGGATCTGATGCCCTCTTCTGGTGTGTCTGAAGACAGTTACAGTGTACTCATATAATTAAAATAAATTTTAAAAATTCTTAAAGAAAGAATAACAACTAAATCTTTAAAAAAAGAGAGAGATTCAGAAAATCCAATAATGCCATAAGAACTTCATACAGCTTTGATTTTTGAACTGAAGTATATGGACTTTGAATTACTTTGCTCATTTTGTCTTACTTGTAGCCTGCCATTCCCAACTTACTTGCATCTATACAGGACATAGGAGCTTCAGGAACTGGCATTCCCTTTACGTGGGAGAATCCAATAAGTTCTTTTTATAAATGGAAGATGCTTGCTTTTAGGATAGTTGCTGTTAATTTCTCCCAAATAGTTGCTACAAGCTCTTTGCCAATCTTTGATTACTCATAAAGATATAATCTGTCATTAGTAAGGTACTATGATTCTGCTAGGTTTATTCCTGACAGTTGAATAGTCTTATTCTACCTTTTATGAATAAAGAAGCAACATTTTCTTTTTTTAATTATGCAAAGATAAGTTTATTAAGATCAAAATAAGACAATGAAACAGGGTAAAACATCCGGGACAGAAGTAAACATGAAACCTGCTGCTGGGTGTAGCTGCTCGTTTATAATCTCAGCACTTGGCCTTGAGTTCCAGGTTAGCTTTGGCTCCACAGTGGATTCTGGCCCAATTCTTGATAAAAACTAAAATGCAAGCCACCGGGGTTATAAACAAAACGACACCTATCTTCTGGAGTAACAAGGTTAATTACCACTACTTAATGTGGTTCCAACTTATCAATTCATAATCAAATGCACCACCTGAACCCACATCAAAAAGCAATATACTTTTAATATAGTGCCAAAGTTTTCCTAATATGAGGGGTCTTTTTTATAACCATTGTAACTACTTTGTTTTTTTTTTTTTTTTTTCAAGTACACTCCATATTGGTACCCAGGTTACTGGCTTTACATACAACCTCTACCAACAGTAAAAGTTAAAAGCAACACCAGGTACCTGCATACCTTGACAATACTTGTAAATCACAGATAGACGTAATTCCCCCACCCCCCCATCCTCCCTGCTTTGATAAATATACAAACTCTGTTACAAAAATAATGCAAACCAATTGAAACCAATCTACTATAACTCAGAAATCTGAGCAACTCCTACCCAGTATCCAAAGACAAAAAGGCAGGCCTTAATTTATTCCTGGTTTTCACATTCTCAAAATAAACCAATTTCCAGTCAATGTCTCCATTAATTCGGAGTCCAGCACTGATTAGAGAGAGGGGAGACAAACCTGTTCCTTCAATGTCAAATGTCATTGAGGGAAGCGGCCACCTCCTGAACCAGCCCACACCATGCACAAGTTAACCTTTAGTACAGTCCTAGCATTTCAGAACAGGTCCAGAGGGGAGAACACTACTTCCTCCTCTTCCCAACATTTTCTGTGTAAGTCTTTTAATTTTTTATTTTGTTCATGTGCTAAGAAAATCCATTCCATAATACTGTCTTCCCTTTGCATAATGAGCCCAGCAGGAGAATGAGTTGAAGGCAAAATAACCAAAATACAATCAAGTTTGGGATCTATATGATATCTGTATCTTGTGGTCTCAGTTCTACCGGAGTTAACTTTCTCTTTGTTTTAGCTGTTAACCATCTTGGACTGTTTAGGTCTGAATCTTTTTGTTGCGTTTGAAACAAATTACTTAACTCTCGAGTACTTAATCCAGTGGTAGGCCATAGCCAATTAATCTCTCCCATTAATTTTTGATAACATTTGCAACTGATCTCTTCTGATATATACCTTTTGTAGTTCAAATTTTTGTTGACTTATTTTATAGCCAAAATAAAATAGTTATATCTCATATCTCTAAGAGGATAACAAGAATAAGACTCACACATAATTCTTTTTTTTTTTAATCAGAAGCTTAGGAGATGGCTCAGTGAATAGTAAACAAGAGTGCTTACTATCCCTACATAATCACCTGAGTTTGAATCCTCATCACTCACATAAAAAACTGGGGATGCACATGTAACACCCCTATTGTGGGTGGTAGACACAGGGGGGATCATGGGAGCTTCTTGCTTCAAGTCTAACTCCAGGGTCAGTGAGAGACCCTGCACCAAGTGGATAAGGTAGAGGGTGACAGAACAAGATACCAACATCCCTCCTTGCCTCCAGATCTACACATAGACATATGTAACACACACACACACACACACACACACACACACACACACACACACACACGCGCGTGCACGCACAGGTAATTTGAATCCCTTAAAGGTGTTTCTGCATCAGACATGCTTGTGGAACCTGATATTATTTTATCAACTTTCATAAAGCATTTATTCTTTCCCAGGTGAAGAATAACAATAAACAGGGCATAAAGTAGTTAGTTTTTAGCCAGAAATAGCCATTGGAGAAGGTATAGATAATTTTTCAATTCAGTTCAGGTAGAAAACTTATAAACTTGTTTGAGGAAATTATTAGTTTAAACTTTAAGAGAGGCAATTTGTGCAGGCAAAAGTCAATACACTGGCTATTAATCTCTCCCTGTCTCTCTGTTTCTGTCTCTCTCAGTCTCTATCTCTCTCTGTGTCTCTGTCTCTCTCTGTCTCTCTGTCTCTATCTCTGTCTCTCTCTCTCTCTCTCTCTCTCTCTCTGTGTGTGTGTGTGTGTGTGTGTGTGTGTGTGTGTGTTGGGCAGTGTACATCAGTGTTGTTTCTCCTCGGGCACTATCCATCATATATGGGTGTCTCACTGCGACAGGGGACAAATCAATTCTTCTAGGCTGGTTTTTCAGCAAGCCACAGAGATGTCCACATCTCTGCCTATGATGGTTGGACAAGCATGTGCAATCATGCCTGGATTTCTATTTGTGTGCTGAGATCAAACTCAGTACCTTATGTTTACAGAAAATGTACTTTATTAACAGTGTTATCTCCCCAGCTCCAAACTGGTCCCTTTTAGCAGACATCTTGTATTTTCAGGCCCTCCAATTAGGCAGTCAAAACAGCAACAGCATTTTTGGGACTGTTTTCAATTCATGGTTTTAATGTTCATTTGTGATAATTTTATTATGTCTAGATCTGAACTTTACTATTATTGCTGTCAAACCAGCCAAACACCTCATTATCTTTATAATTTTCTAAAATCCTTGCTGCCTACCCAAAATGATGTTCTTCAAGCTCCACTTTCCACTGAAACTCACTCCCAGCCTCCTTTACCAGGTTAACTTGCTAACTCCACACTGACCCTGTCCGTGGGCCACACTACTCGCACTCTCCCATTGTATTACTCACATACCTATGGATAAATAAGGAGATGGCCAGCTTTGTAACTGAGACTCTAGAGAACAAATCTCATTTTTCACACCTGCTGTCCCAGTGTAAGTTACTTTCATGTGTTTGAACTTTAGGCCCCCAATGGGACAATCATTTGGATAGGAAGTTAAACACAAGAAGTATGAACAGGCATTTTGCTACATCATTGGGTCCTTAAAAACCCTGAATTCTAGATGTTTAAAATCTGTTTACAGAAGAGAATGAATATTAAGTTCTCCCAAATGAAAATAAAACAGAAGAAAATAAAGAAAAGGAGCTTTTTAAGTTTTTTTTGTTTGTTTATTTTGTTTTTGTTTTTGTTTTTTGTTCTTTTTTTTCGAGACAAGGTTTCTCTATGTAGCCCTGGCTGTCCTGGAACTCACTCTGTAGACCAGGCCGGCCTCTAACTCAGGAATCTGCCTGCCTCTGCCTCCCAAGTGCTGGGATTAAAGGCATGCACCACCACTGCCCAGCAAGAAGATTTTTTTAATAAATCAAGAGGTAGTATAGTTCTAGAAACAGATTTCTACTAGGATATTAGTAAGCAATCAATTACAAATATCCTCAAAGGCAGGAGTTGGTACTGCATGTCTTTAACCCCAGCACTCAGAAGGTAGAACAAAGTGTATCCCTGCGATTTTGAGGCCACTCTGGGATACAAAACAAGTTCCAGGCATCCAGGCATATTTAGAGGTCCTTCTCTTTAAAAACAAGAAACAAAACAAACAAACAAACAAAACAAATCTTCTAATAAAATGCTAATATATATATAGGCCATGGAGACAGAGAAAGACAGAGAGAGAGAGAGAGAGAGAGAGAGAGAGAGAGAGAGAGAGAGAGAGAGAGAGGAAGGA
>JADRCD010126446.1:0-26545 GCA_019843815.1 Montemys delectorum | reverse complement strand
TACTGGCCAGCACATCTGTTGGAATTTACTTCTACAGAAGACCAGCTGAAACAACTAGCCTTGTGAGACTGAGCAACAAATAGATCTGGGACTTATTTTGTCCTAAACTGACCTTGAACTCAGAGATCTCCTTGCCTTAGTCTCCTGGGATTAAAGGCATGTACTGCCTTGCCTGGGCCTAAGCTTTTCATAGCCATTATGCCTCAAGATCTCCATGCCAAGATTCAGGTCAGAAACCTGGATCTTCCAGCCTCGAGATCTGGAGCACAGGTGAGGCCTCTGATTCTGGATTGTAGTTCATTCCAGATATAGTCAAGCTGACAACCAGGAATAGCCATTACAACCATCTTTTTTTTTTTTTTTTTTTTCGACACAGGGTTTCTCTGTACAGCCCTGGCTGTTCTGGAACTCACTCTGTAGACCACACTGGCCTCAAAATCAGAAATCCACCTGCCTCTGCCTCCCAAGTGCTGGGATTAAAGGCATGCGCCACCACCACCCGGCCTTTACAACCATCTTTTAATGTTCATAAGATATATTATGTCTATTTTTCGCAAGCTATATAGTAATCCTGTTCCATTCATTTTGTCTCTTTTTTCACTAGACTATAAACTTCAAGAGAATGGAACTGTGTATTTTCTACTTTTCTAAATTTAACAAGTTAAAAAGAATACAATGTTTATTGAACTGAGATAATGGGACTTTCTTAAGTATGCTACAAGTGTATAACTTAGGAACAAAAATCATGAAATACTGACAAAAATATAAATTCATACAAAGCCTGAGGATTTATCATTATGATTTAATGTCACTAATGAATTAAACATGGTTGCTTCTTTTACAGCATGTAATATAAAAAGTGTTAACTATGAAACAATCTCATTAAACATTAACCAAGGAGGTGGAAAGGAAACCTTCCAGTGGATTTACTTCACATTTGGAGGATATGGCCCTAGGGACGGAACCTAAGGCTTCACAAAGCTAGGAAAGCGCTCTACAACTGAGCTCACATCCCACTCCCCCACCCCAACCCCACCCCCCACAGTCCTGTGATGGCCTCCAATGGCAGCTGCTGCGCTGCTGCTTTCTACTCTCCCTGTGGACAGTATGCCTGCCTTACTGCTGCTGTAGCCCTCGTCCCCTCAGGTCTGCTGTGGCTGGACCCACCTGGGAATTCACTTCTCAATGGAAGATTACTTTATCAAGGGGGCCAGCCTAATTTTTAAATGTACACTGCCCTAGGTTCAACCCCAATGCTGTAAACAGGACCACATCTTCCCCAGTTTTGAAGTACTTATCAATATTTGAGAATATTTGGTTTCCTCTTCTTCCACACCCCAAGGTGAACTTAATGACAAAAGACCTTTGTCCTACTAACCACATCACCAGTGCACGGATAAAGAGGACAGAGATAAATACTCTGTAAGTACCTGTAAAAGGAGTAACAGCATGAAGGAGTGATATGAGCAAGCATAGTACTGATTAAATTCATCTTTTTTTTTTTTTGTTTTTTTTTTTGTTTGTTTGTTTGTTTGTTTTTTAGAGACAGGGTTTCTCTGTGTAGTCCTGGCTGTCCTGGAACACACTCTGTAGACCAGGCTGGCCTTGAACTCAGAAATCCGCCTGCCTCTGCCTCCCAAGTGCTGAGATTAAAGGCATGCACTACCACCACCCGGCCTTTGATTTAACTTCTTAAGATGTCTTCAATTTACCATCTAGAATCCTTTCATTTAGCCTAAAGAACTTTCATTAACATTGCCTTTAAGGTGGGTCTACTAGTAACAGATTACATTTCTAAATTATGCTTGAAGACCTAAAGGAAATCAAAGACAACGAGAGAATCCAACAGGGGGGAAATGAATAAAATAACATCAATAAAAAAACAGAAATAGCCAGGTGGTGGTGGCACACGCCTTTGATCCCAGCACTTGGGAGGCAGAGGCAGGCGGATTTCTGAGTTCGAGGCCAGCCTGGTTTACAGAGTGAGTTTCAGGACAGCCAGGGCTATACAGAGAAACCCTGTCTTGAAAACCAACCAAACAAACAAACAAAAATGAAGAAACAGAAAATAGAAAATGTAGAGCTAAAAATAATAGTAGTGTGAAGATTTACTACGTAAGTTTTTAAAAAGATGCAAGGAAGTAAAAACAATGAGCCAGCAAAGGCCAAAGAAAAAGATCTGGTCTGAGGTGCAAGCGGCATAACACACAGTGAAGAGAGCCCACAAATGTGCAACATCATCAATTGAAGTAACATATCATTGTGGATAAGTACAAAGGAGGAGAGGAGCACAAACAGTGTTTGAAATGAGAATAGTGACATCTTCCCTAATTTGAGATAAATCTACAGATTCAACAAAATCAACAAACTCCACCTAGAATGGTGGGTTCTCACCAAGACACGCTGAGAGCTGCTGGAAGGGAGAGGCAATGACAGAGGAGACCCTGGTTGGTAAAGACTTCAGGCAAGTGCGGAAACAGCTATTTCTCCAGCCAACAGACAGTTTTAAAAGCAAAGAAGCAATTTATGAAGGATGAGTCCCCAACAAGATCAACAGCTAATTTCTATCCAAACCACAGGGACCAGAAGGCAATGAAGAGTGTTAAGGAGCTGGGCGTAGGCACACACTCTAATACCAGCACTTGGAAGGCAGTGGCAGGCAGATCTCTGTTAATTCAAATCCAGCTTGGTCTAAACAGCAAGTTCCAGGCCAGCCAGAGTTATAAGGTGAGATCCTGTCTCAGTAGACAAAAAAACAAACAAAACAATGCTAGGAAATAAGCTACAATAATTAAAACAAATCAATACTGTCACCGAACCAAGAATTCTGTATCTGATAACACTCTGCATGAGCAAGACAATCTAGTGGGTAGAACTTGCTGTGCGAGCCTGAGGACCCAAGTTTAAATCTAGTATCCACGAAACATCCCAGGTGCAGCTGCCTTTAGGTCCTGCACTATGGGCCAGAAGTAGGAGGATCCATAGAGCTCACTGGCTAGCCAGCCTAACTAAAAAAGAATGCTACACCAGTTAGTTTTCTATTGGCATGTATTTACTTGTTGTTTGTAACAGATTTTTATTAAGTCTCACATTTCTAACACCACCATTATTATTATATTCATTGCAGTAATCTGTGAACAGTGGTGTTTCAGGTTATATTCAGAATGCCTGAGGCAGTATGAACTGCTTCAATATTAGGATGCTGTGGTGATTTGAATGAAAATGGTCCCCAAAGACCCAGAGAAAGTAGCACTATTAGAAGGAATAGCCTTGTTGGAGTAGCTGTGGCTTTGTTGGAGGAAGTGTGTCACTGGGGGCGGGTTTTGAGGTCTCAGATGCTCAAGCCAGGCCCATTGTTTCACTCTCTTCCTGCTGTCTGTAGGTCTGGACGTACAAATCTCAGTTCCTTCTCCAACATCATGTCTGCTTCCCATGGCATGATGATAATGTGCTAAACCTCTGAGCTGTAAGCCAGCCCCAACGAAATGTTTTTCTTAATGAGAGCTGCCACAGTCATGATGTCTCTTCAAAGCAATGAACCCTAAGACTCTTCTTCACTGATGGCTGTGAGAAGAGCCCTACATGCTTCATTACTGGCTCTTTGGCAGTCTCAGGCATTCCTACTTTCAGAAACACAACAATACTGAAAGTAGGCCAATTAATCCTACTTTGTTAAGTGAAAGGAAGTATCAAAGACCTCTCTCATCTTTAAATCATTAGTCTTAGTGGGAAGGCATATTGAAAACTGAGCCTGACAGAAAAGTAAGCCTCTGTGTTGAATGGCCAAGTTATGAACACAGAGGAAAAGTTCCTGAAGGAAACTGAGATGGCATTCGAGTGACTGTACAGGCTTACTACTGACACAGAGCAAGCAGACCAGCCAGACACCCTCAGACGAACCTACCAAACCGGCATCAATGCCAGGAGGGCTGAGAGCAGCAGGAGTGTGTGGCCAACTTGCACAAGATGTTTGAAGTTACAGAGGATGACTTATGAGACTTAAGAAAGACTCTGTCTCTACAGTACAACATGAATGGTGAAGCATCATATACTGATGTGGAAAGTGAAGCAAATTTTCCTGAGCAACTAAGATAACTGAAGAAGGTGCCATTCACAACACTAAGTGTACCATGGCCTCATTTGCTTCCTACTGCTGTGATAGAGATCATGGCCCAAAGCAGCTTGAGGAGAAAGAGTTTATTTTAGCTTATAGCTCTCAGTCCATTGTGAAGAAAAGTAAAAGCAGGAACTTAGTGAGGAAACCTGGAAGCAGGAATGGGAACAGAGGCCAGGAAGGAATGCTGCTTTCTGTGGCTTGCTCAAATAGCTTCTGATGCAGCCCAGGACCAAACTGTCCAGGAGTAGTCTTCCTGTTGGGCCCTCCTACATCCACCACCAATCAAGAAAATACTTCCACAGACTTGCCTACATGCCAATTGGAAGGAGGCACTTTCTTGACTGAATTTTCCTCTTCCCAGATAACTTTAGCTTGTGTCAAGTCAACAAAGATCTAACCAGCACAGTAGCTGTCCACAACACAGCCTTCCTTTAGAATTTCTCCTCATGACTTTTATGACATCAGAAGAGAGGTCCAATACCTAACTTTATGGCCTAAAAGCTCAGGGCAATTCTCTCACTGCAGGCTAATCTAACAAACTGGAGCCAACGCCACCTTACCAGCCTGATAACTCTGGAGCCCTAAAAAATCATCCAAGTCTACTTTGTGTTTGCTCTACGAATAGAAGAACAGGCCTGGATGGCATCTGTTTCAAAGGTTTGATGAATAAGGCCATCAAGACCTACTCTTCACAGAAAATGACTCCTTTCAAACTATTACTACTTGGGGTAGAGGGATGATGCCGTTGGTGGAGTACCTCTTGTGCAATCATAAAGGTCTGAGTTTAGGTCCCCAGTGCCCACATAAAAGCCAACCTTAGCAATTCTTATCTGGAACCCAAATACAGGATGGAGATGCAAACACTGGTAGACCATGATAGGGGCTTGCCCAGCTCACTGACCAGCCAATCCAGCTAAGATGTTATGTCCAGGTTCAGTAAGAGACTCTGGCTCAAGAGTGCAGAATGATAGCAAAAACCAGCTGGTGACGCCTCTGGACTCTACATGTGCACATACAGTCAGGCACACCTGCATGCACATTTGCACACATATCCATGGACTGCACAAGAATATTACTATGTGTTGATACTAGTTACCCAATGAAATGCAAAATGAGTTCTGTGTTACTTTCATACCCGTCACCATAGCATCTACTGTGTAACCAGTGTTAGAAGAGTGCTTTTTAACGTACAAGATCACCACAAAAGACAGACATTTACTGGAGCTATATCTGCCATAGATAACTACTTTTGTAATTAACATTTTTATTATTTTATTTTACATGTATGGTTATGGGTAGTTGTTATCAGCCATTTAGGTGGTGGGAATAAAACCCAGGTCCTCTGAAAGAGCAGTCATGCTCTTAACCGCTGAGCCATCTCTCCAGTCAGATAACGAATTGTTGGCAAAGCAAATTGAAAACCTGGAAAGGAGCCGAGCATGGTGGCACATGCCTGCCATCCCAGCACTCAGGAGGCTGTGAACAGAAGGTCACAAGTTTGGACCCATCCTGGGCTGTTTAGCAAAAACATTGTTTCAAGAAAGGAAAAACACTTTGAAAGATTCCCCATTTTATATATCACTAAAAATATCCTATGATTCGTGGGAAGAATTCAAAATATCAGCAATACCAAGAGTTTGGGAGACATCGGTTACAGCCCTCAGGGGTGACTTTACGGTTTGAGATTTCAGTAAAGGAAGCAAACATGGGTGTCTGGTGAAAGTGGCAACGGAGTTTCAGTAGAACATGGGGAATGTGACTCAAATGCTACAATACTGCCGTGAAACATGATGAAGAACTGTTAGTTCTAAATGAGCAAGTGACAGAAAGTGAGATTGAATCCCCTCTGGGGAAAGATACTACCGACAGAGCTAAAACATCAAGGAAGACTCAGGATATGTGACATAAATGTAAGAGGCAAAGCCGTGCATGGCTGAGACAACTATGATTTTCAAAGTTCTACTATGGGTAAAATGCTATCACACAGCCCCAGATGCCACAGAAAAATCTTCTTCAAGCTTCATTATCTTAGCTGAAGAAGGCGCCACAGACCACCACCTTAGCCAGTCAGCATCCTGTAGTTCTTGTCAGGATAAGACCCTCTAGCAGCAGAAAGATAAGGGTGCCCTGAGGGCTTAGATAATCGCATTTCTTAAAGGAATCAAAACCTTTTTCTTTTTTAGATATTTTCTTTATTTACATTTCAAATGATATCTCCTTTCCCGGATTCCCGAGGGGGGGGCTATTCCCTTCCCCTTCCTCCTGCTCACCAACCTACCCTCTCCCGCTTCCTGGCCCTGGCATTCCCCTACACTGGAGCATAGAACCTTCACAGGACCAAGGGCCTCTTGTCCCACTGATGACCGACCGACTAGGCCATCCTCTGCTATACATATGCTACTGGAGCCATGAGTCCCACCATGTATACTCTTTAGTTGGTGGTTTAGTCCCTGGGAGCTATGAGGGTACTAGGTAGTTCATATTGTTGTTCGTCCTAAGGGGCTACAAATCCTTCAGCTCCTTGGGTCCTTTCTCTAGCTCCTTCATTGGGGACCCTGTGCTCAGTCTGATGGATGGCTGTGAGTCTCTACTTCTGTATTAGGGCAATGTCAGAGCATCTCAGGAGGGAATTAAACACTTTTAAATGAAACATAATCATTTTTTGTATAGACAGTGCTAAAGTATAGCTAAGAGACCACATAATAATATAAATATAGCTTACAAGTACTAGGAAACTCAAAAAAAAATTGTGTTACCCACTTTATTGCAATATTTTCTTTATTAGGATGGTCTGGAACAAAAACCTTTGTATTAATTTTAGCTTAAATGAAAGCAGTAGTATACTTTGCAAGTGATCAAAATCCTAGCAGATACTTAACTCTGCACGTACCTAGCATGTGCAAAGCCCAGAGGTCCACCTCTTCAGAAATGCAGACATTCCCTCTTTTCTTCCTCCCCTGCCCCATCGTTCTCTCTTCTATATGTTTAATGCAACAGATTATCAACACACTAAGAAAGCAAAAGGCCTATGAACTCTCTCTACATCACACTTAGCACAGGCCACTTTACTGCACAAATATTAGCTGGATTATTACCAGGTACCAGATGCTATTACACACTCTCCTGGAGCTGTGAGAAGGAACAAATACACTCTGCGCCTTCACTGGGTTAGAAAGGGTCTGCAATTTAATACAGGAAATGGTTGAAGACATCATCATCATCATCATGCAAGGCATCTAAGAGCTTTACAATAATGGTATAAAACTTCACTTGTACACAAACCACTTTTGAAGAAAGAAAAAACTTAAAATGAATGGCCTGTAACAACTTAGGTAGATCCTTATACTAATGCAATGTAGATAGACAAAACTATGGATAGAATAAAATCTTCCTTCAGTTCCAGGATCTTATCCAAAGATGACACCAAAACAAATGAGCAAATGTGTTCACAGAAAAGCTAGAAAACCACCAGATTTCAATTTGGTATCGCATGACAGTTTTACAAAACGTAATCATTACACTCACTATAAATAGGACACTAACTGCTACTTTCCTATTATTTTCCGTCTTACTTTCTTGGCTAAAGACAACCTAAGGGAGAAAGGGTCTACTTAGCTGACACTTTCAAGTTACACTCCATTGTATCTCCACTTAAAAGGCAAGAGAAACTGGGTAGTGGTGGCGCACGCCTTTCATCCCAACACTTGGGAGGCAGAGGCAGGCGGATCTCTTGAATTCGAGGTCAGCCTGGTCTACAGAGTGAGTTCTAGGACAGCCAGGGCTACACAGAGAAACCCTGTCTTGAAAAAACAAAACAAAACAAAACAAAACAAAGGCAAGAGAAATAAATGTATGCACATGAATGGTCAGCTTGTTTCAACCACTTACTCAGCCCAAGTTACACACACAATTCCTACAATGATTAAGACAGGTAAAGGCAGGAAGTTAGACTGCAGAAAACCAAATAACCCAATTAAAATCTAGGGTACAGAGCTAAACAAGGAATTCTCAACTGAGGAATCTCAAATGGCCAAGAAGCGCCTAAAGAAATATTCAACATCTTTAGTCATCAGGGAAATGCAAATCAAAATGACCCTGAGATTGCATCTCATACCAATCAGAATGGCCAAGATCAAAAACTCAGGTGACAGCAGATGCTGGTTAGGATGTGGAGAAAGAGGAACACTCCTCCATTGCTGGTGGGATTGCAAGTTGGTACAACCACTCTGGAAATCAATCTGGTAGTTCCTCAGAAAATTGGAAATAGTTCTACCTAAAGACCCAGCTATACGCTGGGCAGTGGTGGCCGGGCAGTGGTGGTGCATGCCTTTAATCCCAGTACTTGGGAGGCAGAGACAGGCGGATTTCTGAGTTCGAGGCCAGCCTGGTCTATAGAGTGAGTTCCAGGACAGCCAGGGCTACACAGAGAAACCCTGTCTCAAAAAAACAAAACAAAACAAAACAAAACAAAACAAAAAGACCTAGCTATTCCACTCCTGGGTATATACCCAAAAGATGCTCCACCATATCACAAAGACATGTGCTCTACTATGTTCATAGCAGTCTTTTTTTTTTTTTTAAGATTTATTTTATTTATTTTATGTGCCTGAGTACACTGTAGCTGTACAGATGGCCGTGAGCCATCATGCGTGTTGCTGCTGGGAACTGAACCTCTGCCAGCCCATTTGCTTCAGCCCAGCTTGCTCCGCCCCACTCGCTCCGGCATAATTCACTGTAGCTGTCTTTAGACACACCAGAAGAAGGCATCAGATCTCATTATGGGTGGTTGTGAACCACCATGTGGTTGCTGGGATCCGAACTCAGGACCTTCGGAAGAGCAGTCATTGCTCTTACCCCCTGAGTCATCTCGCCAGCCCCTGTTCATAGCAGCCTTATTTATAATAGCGAGAAGTTGGAAACAACCCAGATGTCCCTCAATAGAAGAATGCATACAGAAAATGTGGTACATTTACACAATGGAATACTACTCAGCTATTAAAAACAAGGACTTCAAGAATTTTGAAGACAAAAGAATGGAACTAGAAAAAATCACCTTGAGTGAGGTAACCCAGACTCAAAAGGACATACATGGTATGTAGTCACTGATAAGTGGATATTAGCCCAAAAGCTCAGAATACCCATATGAAGCTTAACAAGAAGGAAGACCAAAGTGTGGATGTTTCAGTCCCACTTAGAAGGGGGAACAAATAACTACGGGAGGCAGAGGGAGGGAGAGGTCTAGGTAGGAGAAGGGAGGGGGAGGGCAAAATGATGGGGTAGGACCAGGTATGGAAAGAGACAGGAAAGAAGTCAAAGTCAAGAAGGCCAGGAAAATAAACAGAAATATGTAGCAGTGGGAGTAGGGGCAGAGGTGGGAGAACATTATAGAATGTACCAGAGACCTGGAAGGTGAGAGGCTCTCAGGACCCAAAGGGAGGGACCTTAGATGAAATGCCCAACAGCAGAGAGATAGAACCTGTGGAGACCATCTCCAGCAGATAGGCACGGCCCCCTGTTAAGAGATGTGGCCATCCACCATCTCAGAATTTTTAACCCAGAATTGTTCCTGTCTAAAGGAAATGCAGGGACAAAAAATAGAACAAAAACTGAAGGAAAGGCCATCCCAGAGTCTGCCCCACTGAAGGATCCATCCTACCCACAAACACCAAATCCTGACACTATGATTGCTGATGCCAAGAAGTGCTTGCAGACAGGAGCCTGGTATGGCTGTCCTCTGAGAGGTTCTGCCAGCACCGGATTAAGACAGATGCGGGAACTCATAGCCAACCATCAGACTGTGCTCAGGGAGGGACTCCAATGGAAAAGTTAGGGGAAGAACTGAAAGAGCTTAAGGGGATTGCAACCCTAGGAAGAACAAAAATATCACCTAACTGGATAACTCAGAGCTTCCAGGAACTAAACCATCAATCAAGGAGTACATATGGTTTCCACTACATATATAGCAGAGGATGGCCTTATCTGGCATCTGTGGGAGGGGAGTTGCTTTGTGCTGTGGAAACTTGATGCTCCAGAAAATGAGGATGATAGAGGGGTGAGGTGGGAGTGGGTGGATGGGTGGGGAAGCACACTCTTAGAGGCAAAGGGAAAGGGAAGGGAGGGGAGGTTTGTGAGGGGAGACCAGGAACAGGACAACATTTGAAATGTAAACAAGTAAAATAAAATAAAGAAGGAAGAGAGGGAGAGAGGAAGGGAGGGAGGAAGAGGAGTGAGGAAGGAAGAAAGGAAGGAAGGAAGGAAGGAAGGAAGGAAGGAAGGAAGGAAGGAAGGAGGGAGGGAAGGAAGGTAGGTCAGTCATTCGGTGGGTCAAGGCAGTATCTCACAGGCCTGGTATTACATGCATCTTCTAAGTGATTTTAGAGATTAAGTGATAATCATCAAAATTCCACCCCTAATTCCATAATTTGACACCCTAACACATCAGTTTTAAAACTGATGTGCTATGCCTTAAAAACCAGTCCCACCTGGACGATGCTGCCAAGTTCTTTCAGCTCAAGATGTAGGCTGCCCCTCAACTCCTTGGACTACTACTGAGCTTAGCTTGGTCTGAAGCTCCTAGGGAAACATGTTTCTAGGCAGTTGTTTCAAGGCTTGCTTCCTTTACATTTAGATTTGGATCTTCACAAAATGGAGCCTTGTATATGTGGGCCTTGCTCTCGTGACACCTCTAGTACTCAGGTAGGTCACAGCAGGCTTATCTACAATGGTGTGGACCTCCTCAAGAATCACATCTGATTTCTGATCACCAGCCTGGCTCTTGTCCTGAAATTTCCTCTACCAAACTGCTCCATCACTTCATAATTTAACTTCACTTAGATTGGCAGGACCTAAGTAAATAAAGCCAGATTAGTGGCCAACATATCACAAAATGGTCTATGGCCCACTTCCTGAGAGATTACTTGATCCCCTCTGAAACCTCATAACCCAGGTCATAACCTCACTATTCCTACCTTCTAAGCTACCACAGGATGACCCATCAAGCCAGCACTTGAGAGGCAGAGGAACGTGGATCTCTGTAAGTTCAAGGTCAGCTTGGTTTATATAGCAAGTTCCAGAACAGCCAGAGCTACAAAGAAAGACAACGTCTCAAACAAACAAACAAAAAGCCAGTCCTTTCCGCTGACTCCATCAATCACTGATTTTTCTAACACAACAACTCTTACTTACATTCTGCCTACAAAATAGTTCCAAGTCCTAAAAGCTACTAAGTCCTGTTTATCAGCAGCAGCCCTCCTTCTCAGTAACAAGTTCTGCCCTAGTTCTTACTGCGATGATAAAACACTCTGCCCAAGCAGCTTAAGGGAGAAAAGGCTCTGTTCAACAAACAGTTCCAGGTTACAGTCCTTCTGCGACCAGAAGACAGCAGTTACTGGATAGGAGTAAGGACTCAGTTCAACTTCTTCACTTAAGCGATCCCAGGTCCCACCAGCAATTAAGGTGGGTCTTCAATTAACAGAACAACAGAACAAGACAATCTCTCTCGAGCATGCTCAGAGGTCCACCTCCTAGATAAGCCTAGATTCTATCAGGTTGAAAACATAGGGCTGGAGAGATGACTCAGCAGTTAAGAGCATTGACTGCTCTTCTGAAGGTCCTGAGTTCAAATCCCAGCAACCAGATGGCAGCTCACAACTATCTGTAATGATGAGATCTGACGCCCTCTTCTGGTGTGTCTGAAGACAGTTACAATGTATTTTTTTATTATTATTATTATTATTATTATTATTATTAATAAAATATTTTTAAAAAGAAAACATTAACCATCATACTTTCTAACTACATTTGAATTTGTAATATGTGTACTGTGGTATGTCTGAAACCATTTAAATAATCCCACCATTTTTTGCTATAAAATACAACACTTTGATTTGGCCTCATATGCTATCAAGTCTTTAATGGCACAAGTAAATCACTTTCATATCAAGTATATTTGGGGAATAGAGATTCATTAGACCAATATAAATATAGTCACACCCCTGAAAACATTTGGCAGATACTGGTTCTAGAGTGGATATCTTTAATGATCTAGGAATATATTCACATTAATTTTTATATTAATAATGAAAATTTTAGAGTATCTTTCTCACTAGTGTCTACGTGTATACACATATATATATACACATATGTATATAACTATACATATGGGTGTTATAAATTTATATATTGTATATATATGTATGTGTGTACACGAGTGGGTATGTGTGAGTATATACACAGATGCTAGTAAGAAAAAAAAAATACACATACATACACACATACATTATTCTCTTCTCTAAATAGTCTGGGCTTACCCCAAACCTAAAAGAGAAGAGTAAGTGCAGAGAGGCCTAAAAATCCCCATACAGAAGAACCCTGGATAACAGAAACAACCAATAGCAGAAAAATGAATGAAAGACCAGCTCTAACCCAGATGATTTTCTATGGAGAAAGCAAAATTTGAAATAAAACTATAGCATTAAATTTAATGCCAGATGGATGTTTTCCAATTTTTTTCTTTCCACAAAGCTGACAAAGATAGTATGAAGCTATTAGAAAATGATAGACAGGAATATTTGATGATAAGAGCAATGAAGAAAGAAAAATTATGAATTTTGTTATCAAAAGTCCAGGGGTCTCTTGAGCATGGAAAAGCCAGGGAGCACTACAATCGTGAGGCACGGTATCCTTTGTGTGCTGCAAAGTTTAAGCATTCTGTCTTACATTACCATGGAAATATACCTGTGGATATGGTGTTTTGAAAGAAGTATCAGCAATGTTTGTGTTAGATTTTGTTTTTTTGTTTTTTGGTTTTTTTCGAGACAGGGTTTCTCTGTGTAGCCCTGGATGTGCTGGAACTCACTCTATAGACCAGGCTAGCCTCCAACTCAGAAATCCGCCTGCCTTTGCCTCTCAAGTGCTGGGATTAAAAGCATGCGCCACCATTGCCTGGCGTTAGATTTTTAAAACAACCATACCATGCTAACTCAGATGGTTGCATACAATAAAAAGCTATTTTTCCATTTTTGCCAAAATCCTTTCTTACTATAGATCATTATTATATATGTGTATACATATTTCATATGTATATGAGGAGAACAAACTACAATAGTGAAATCCCATAAGTGACAATGATCAGGCTGACTGCCTTGCATGTCACCTGCTCTTTGACTAACATATCTGTACGCACATACCTTGGAGTACATATGCACCTTGGGGTCCTACAAAATGTGAGAAGAGAGTACTACTCCAACCAAATTAAACTCCAAGCAGCTTTAACTGAAAAGTATTTATGTGGTCTAGTTCCTAGTCTCCACACTATCATCATGAGAAACAAGTCTTTCTTCTACAGTCTCTAATGTTCTGAGATTATTCCTAGACCTTTTAAATTTTTGTCCCATTTCAATCAGACAGATAAATAAGAAGGTATCCTTAAATCAACTGATGTTTTAACTTTGTCCACTTTCCCATGTTCAAAAGCCGATGACAGACGTGGTGGTACACCTGTGATCCTAGCTTTTGAGAAGCTGAGGCAAGAGGACCATAGTTTGAGGTGAGCCTGGACTACCTAAGAAAGGTTCAGTTTAAAAAAGAAATCAAGGGTATAACGAGTCTGTGGAACAGTATCAGCACACATGCAACTGTTGGACTCAGAACCAGTGTGGTCTCCATGCCCGCCAACCATAAGCAGATGTAACAGTGTAAAACTTTAGAGGATGTAGCAGGCAGGGCTGAAGGGAAAGCTGCTTTTGTTCAAATACACATTTAAGAACAGCAATGGAACAGGACAGTGGTGGCGCATGCCTTTAATCCCAGCACTTGGGAGGCAGAGCAGGCAGATTTCTGAATTCGAAGCCAGCCTGGTCTACAGAGTGAGTTCCAGGACAGCCAGGGAAACAGAGAAACCCTGTCTCGAAAAACCAAAATAAAAAGAACAGCAATGGAAATGGATTTATACTAAGTACTTTATATGGTTACTATACAGTAATTCTGAAGATCTTTTTCAAAATATTCTGATTCAAAATGTCTAAGATATTTTATAACTCTACTATATGCTATAGATTATATTACATGTAACTTTAGTTTATATTACTGACATTTCTACCATGTTGGGTTTACATAAAGACTAGAAATTCCTGTACAGACTTACTATACTCTACTTACTCTAGTTTTGGTGTTATAAGGGGAAAGTGGTGGTCAGATACTAGATAACAAACCTGTTATGGAAATGGTTGGTTACAGATAAAGATGTAACAAGACTCTTTACTAACCACTAGAGTATTCTGAGAACATCTCAGCTTACCCACTGTGCAATGTAACACTATACCACCTAAACCGTTAAAGGTTCAAATAAAATGAGCCTGCATGCATGCACTGGTATATTTACTTAAAAATATTTAACAGGAAAACATTAAGTAATATTGAAATTATCAATATTAAAAGAACCTGCCACTAGATTCCTAACTCCTTCATTTTTATAAAAGATTTGACATTTTAATTGCACTTGCTAACAAAAACTTTATATTTCAACAGTACTGAAATAAAATATCTGCATCTGCTAATCTCAACCTGTCTTACCGATAACACATGGACTTCACACATGCTTACTAAGTACTCTACCACTGAGCTACATGTACAGCCCTTTGTACTCTTTCATTTTAAGAGATCACACACACACACAAAAAAACCAGGCTAACTATGAACATACTCTGTAGCTATGCGAGGTCTTAAACTTGAGACCTCCTAATCTTGGCCTCCTGGGAGGCTGGGATCACAGGACTAAACCTCTAGGAAGGAGGGCCTTGATCTGTCTGGTAAAGACAGTGACTGGTTATGGTTTTTCTAATCCCCTAAAACTCAAACCAACAAAAACAACAGCAGAATTCAAGTAAGTATCAAGGAACAAACAAACCCTACAACTTTTCCCAATGGTACAGGTTTTCTTTCTAAAAACTAAAGCTATCTTAGTGTTACCAAGGCTAGCTTAAGCCATTCATGGTAACACAAAACCAGGAGTTTATGCAACACAGAAATTTAACTCTGCCACAAGAAGAAAAGTGTAGATGTGAAAGGCCAGGGAGAGCCAGGTGCAGCAGGACGTTCTGGGGACTTCCTTAGTTTCCTGCTTCTCAGCACATGGTCTCCCGCCATGTTCCAATCAATTACCACAGCCACATTTCAACAAGAAAGGAGGAAGCCACAGTGCCCCACCTCTTCCTGTGAGGATGCCTTCTACTCAGCTGGACAGATCATGTCTACCATCCCAGCTCTCTGAAGACAAGCAGGACAGCTGTGAGCCAAATCCAGGCCTTCCACAATGAGTTCCAGGCCAGCTAAAGCTACACAGATTCCTTGTGTCTTAAATGACAGAGACACAAGCAGGGCACACTATACACACACTATCACTGTTTACTCCTTACACTTGGCTGCAAGGGAAGTTGAAATGTCTCTGTTTCAGGGAGTGGTATACTAGGGACATAACTTAGAGGAGCAAGAGCAGCAGACGGCATGCACATGTTATTGTCAACTCTGATCAGGTTTTTGTTTTATCTGGGGACAGATGCCAAACTAACATTATAATTTATAACCTAACACTGACATTTCTAATCATAGAGACACTGTAAGATTCTAATAATTTCTTTTTATGTAGATCTACAAAATTGAAGTAACATTCATAATAAAATTACCAAGAAAAAAAGGAATTTTAACAGAAATATGAACTACATTCATTTTTGTTGTTATTTGAGACAGAATTTCTCTGTGTACAGCTAAGAAGCTGTTCTGGAACTCACGCTATGGACCAGGCTAGGACTCAAACTCAAGAGAAATGCCTGCCTCTGCCTAACAAGTAATAGAATTAATTAGCATATGCCACCACTACCCAGCAAATTATTTAGCTTCAAATTTTGAAATGTGCATTGGTGGTTTGCCTGCATGTATGCCTGTGAGAGGGTGTTAGATGTCCTGACACTGGAGTTACAGACAGTTGTGAGCTGCCATGTGGGTCTAAGAATTGAAACCAGGTCCTCTCTAAGAACAGCCGGTGCTCTGACCTCTGGGCCACCTTTCTGGCCCCTCTACTTAAGTTATTTAAAGCTTGTTTGTAACATTATTAAGTATATAATAAAATATTAAGTAAGATTACTTAAAAATACAAGTAACACTATAGTGACAGCCATTGTAACGACATTCAATGCACACAAAACTGGAAATAAATGCAAATAAAAATATGTATAATCTCTTAGAGAAAAAAAATTGGGAGGATTTGAGAAAAAAGATAATTATTCTAAGCCAATGAAATAGCTCAATAGCTTCAGGTGCTAGCCCCCTGCATAATGGCCTGAGTTCGATCCCCAGAACCCACATGGTAGGAGAAAACTGACTTCTATACTATCCTCTCACCAACATATGCCCACAGCGGCATGCCCCCTCAACATACACACACAACTTTCTTTTTTTCCTTCAAGACAGGGTTTCTCTGTATAGCCTTGGCTGTCCTGGAACTCACTCTGTAGACCAAGCTGGTCTCGAACTCAGAAATCCGCCTGTCTCTGCCTCCCCAGTGCTGGAATTAAAGGCGTGCACTACCACCGCCCAGCTCACACACAATTTTTTTTTAAAAAAATATTTATTTATTATTATTATAAATGAGTACACTGTAGCTGTCTTCAGATATACCAGAAGAGGGATTCAGATTTCATTATGGGTAGTTGTGAGCCACCGTGTGGTTGCTGGGATTTGAACTCACGACCTTCGGAAGAGCAGTTGGTGCTCTTACCCGCTGAGCCATCTCACCAGCCCCCACACACAACTTTTTAATTAAAATATTCTATTATGCTTTGTATAGATGCTATGCAGAGACTTTTAATCAAGTTAGGGGTAATCATAAAACAATAATACAAATTATATCAGAACAAAACAAAACTAGATACTTAATCTTAGGCAAGTAACTGTAGATAATGTATATGAGAATCAAAAAAAAAAAAAAAACAGTATGTGCTCTTCTCTGTGTTAAGTGCTTTGGGAATATTATTTCTTCTTACACTCTTGAAATCTAAGTAGAATTCCTAGGGAAGGAAACTTGAATCTTTAAGTAACTAGCACAGACTACAACTATTACATAAACCACAGAGGGAAAACAACCATCTCTGACCCACGTCTATGCTCCTAAATTCTGTATACATTACCACCCTTCCAACTCTATCCATATTCCAAGATCCAGGCAGAACTGTTCTCACGTTCATTCTGGCCTAGAGGTTAGCATTCTAGTCAAATACGAATGCCTTTCCTAAATAAAACGATATTACATCAATAGCTCTAATCAGATGCCTCCTTTCTAGAAATTAAAGTATCAGAAAGACTGAGATGTATGTGACTCTGATAAACTTATGTATGTTATAGATACCGATGGAGGCTGAGGAGATCAGACTAGCTTGTAAAAGGCTTGTTGTTCAGGTATGAGGACCTGAGTTTGATCCGTGTAAGAAGGTGGGTGTGGTAGCCACACTCATAATCCCAGTACTGAGGAGATGGGGAGAAGGCAGAGCCCTAGCACTCACTGTCTAGCAAGCCTAACATAACCTAAGGGTCTCAGGTCCTGGTGACCAACCCTGGCTAAAAAAACCACGGTGAATGGCTCCTGAGGGATGATTCCAAGGTTGCCCTCTGGCTTCTACACATGCACCCCAACACACATGTACACATACAGGGACATGCACAAATATACACAAAAGAAGGTGGAAACCTATGGAAACAAACATACAAGGGCTACAATACATTGTGAATATCATAAAATTTGATGTTTAGGAGGTCTTTATACTTGATTTCATGCCTCTAGCAGTCTATAAAGAAGCAAGCCACAGTTAACACAAGTAGCAAGTAAGAAAGGTAAGACATTCTATTTGAATATTAGTACAATCCTTTCAAATAGGCACAGGGCATCACTTCATGTTGACTATACCAAGGCATAGGTCTCAAAGTAGCACACAGTGACCTCATTACTTGAACTCAACATCAATCTAAAACCTATTTCCTTCCTATGTACCCTGTTCAATTACACATGCTAAGATCCTCATTCAGTTTTAATATAGGCAAAACTAAAGATAATACGTAATTTAGCTACCAATATGTTTATGACTACCAACAAACACTTGCTGAGTACAGTAGAAAGTACAGTAGAAAGGTTTATGTATTCAAAATCAATATAAAATATGAGTCAATGATCAGTAAAATAGAACTAATAAAAATTAAGTATTAGCAAACTGTTAGGGAAAGAGAATTACTTTCAATTAGAATGACTAGGGAAGACCTCAGCGAGATCACTGAATATACACAGAATTTTAGGAGGGAGATATGCTTGCATCAGATGAATTTTTAAACCTTGAAAAGATAAAAGAATATTCTATGTAAAAATAGTGATATAAAAATGGCATAAAATATATGTAGTGTAGCATATGTAGTTTATATGGGATACAATATTACGTTATTATCCTTGAATGTTTTAGTGTATTCAGGAGCCAATCAGGATATCCAATTAAAACATGGATCTGAACTAATAAGAAACAGGAAGTCACTAAATGTCTTCTAATAGGGAAATACCTTTAATAAGACGGAACTTAGGATCAGGCACAAGTTTTGATGGAATTGACAATGCTTCCCACAAAAAAAAAAAAAAAAAAATCAAAACAGTGAAACAGTTTTATTACCTGTGTGGACTGTAGTATAGAAGGAAAGAAGAGCAACTGTAATTTCCATTTTTTTCTAAAAATTACTAAAATATTTTAAAAATATATATTTGTATGTTATAGAGCATAATGTTGCCTCTAGCCTTAACTTTGCAATATTAAAGTCCGCAATTTCACGCCTATGTCATCTGATGCCATCCGAGATATCTCATGGATTGCTGGCTGGATCCTTTTCTCCCCACTGTCTTGAATAACTCATCATCTTTCTTGACCCAGGCATGGTGGTCCCCAAAGTCAGTGCTGCAGTTCCCTCTCCTCTCCTGACTAGAAGGTGTGAAGAAAGACTCACAGTCTGGCCACTGTCACAAAGTAAAGTTTCCAACCCAGCCACTTCATCTCAAAGGAAGACTTCTTGTCTTTACTTAGTATCTGACAACACTGAACATCACCTCTTCCTGAAATTCTTGGATTTAGAACAACTGCAATTAGCTACTTAATAATTTAAACTTGATTACAAAACAGGGCATGCTGCAGAGAAAGCTCCCACAGAAATGCTTTATTATTGTTGTAAAATATTCAATTAGGTCAATAAAATTCTGATCATTACAAACAAAACAAAACAAAAAAACCCTTTAGACACAATTTGGTGAACCAGTACTTGCCTAGTATGTGTGAGGCCAGGATTCCAATCTACCACAACAAAGAGTGAAGACAAAGGGGGAAGGAAAAGGAAGAGCAAGGGAAGAGGGAAGGAAGGGGAAAAGGGGAGGGAGGGAAAAGAGGAAAAGGATGTATTTAAGAGAAAGTAACAATGCTTCCTTAAGCATCAGTGGGACAAAACAGTCAGAAAGCCTCCAGGGAAAAACAAAACTTCTCCAGTCAGCACAGAGCAGCAAAATCTAAAACAACTTCCAAAAGAAATTCTGAGCACAACTACTAAGATCGCCTGCACATGGCTTTGTCTTATGATGATTTTAATGCCTCAGCTAACGTTTGCTTCCATGCTTAGTTAAGATAGTGTGCCAAAAGGAGGTCCAACAAACAAACAATTTACTCAAAAAGATACTTTTTTGGTTTTTTTTTTGAAAAAAAAAAACAAAATGAAAAAAGATTGTTAACAAATTCAGATAAATTGAAATCATGTAATTTTTCTCATCATAAAAGTTAAAAAAATAAAAAAAACTATAGAACTACTACTAAAAAAAGTAGTGAGGAATTATAATGCTCTAAAAAAAGAAAAAAGATGATAGTATGATTCACAATGAAATATACATGTAATAATTTTAGTTATGAATTAAATTTTCATCTTAAATTATTTTAAAAGTCCTTTAAGGCATTTTACAAGTATTTAAATGCCTAGAAATAAGACATATAAGTCACTGAAAATATAAATATTCAAGTGGCTGGTGGAGAGACTGTGGTAGTTTGCTAATAAACATCTAACTCAGTTTTTATTCTCAGAGTAACAAATGGACTTAGAAGCTGAACAGTCACCGGTCTTACTGTGTCAGTGTGGTCAATCTTGTGACATCACTGTTGGGAAACCTGCAACAGAAACACAGAGTTAGCAATCAGCTGAATCACACTGGAGTCATTTCAGAAGCCATTTCCTTAGAACTTGTCTGTATTCTACTTGAATTAACTAAAGTGAAGGAAACACAAAACTGGCAAGGCACAAGCAGGAGCAAAGCTCCTGATGCTTACAGTGTGGCAGGGTGGGCTTCATCCATACTCAGCAACGTTATCTACTTAAAAAATGACCTATAGGACATGTGGTTTACAGGCCTTGTTTATTTTCAGATATTCAAGAAAAGAATCACTGTGTCTTAAGTATATCACAAAGAGGGACTGATTCTAAACACTTCCTCTATGATTAGTAGCCCAGCCCACAGTCAAAATGTCATTTACTGAAAACAGGAGAAATTGCTACACACTAATCCTTATCAAAGATTAGAGGTATCTCCGGGACGAATCCAGTATAAGCCGTGAACCCAGGGGAAACTGTACATTAAGCCACTTCTTAAGCTGTTAATGACTTGCAGTCTCTCCCTGAGAAATCTGACCTTCTAGAAACTTCTTCATTAATAGGGCTTTATTTAAGACATCTCTTAAATGCTCTAGTATTAAAAAACAACACACTGTCAGTGTTTTAAGGTTAATAGCTTTAACAAACCCTCATAATAATCCCTTCCAAAAAAAAAAAAAAAAAAAAAAAGCAGATGAATAATCTTCCAGGGAGAAAAGCTTGTACCAAGATATGAGAACTGGTCACACAGAAAGGAGCCGCCATGGCCTTTGAGAACACCAGCATACATGTGGTGCACCAGCATACATGCAGGCAAAACACTTATGAACATACCAAAGCAAAACAACAAAATGCAAAACAAAGGTCACCTTGATAGCCCACTACACACTGTTAGCGCTAAGTTCCCAAGGAAAGATCCCATGTGCTTCTATAGATGGAACCCAGCTGCTGCTCAGTTATCAGCTAAGTGGGAGAACAGGGAGTTGTGGCAGTCTTAGTGCATCTAGCACGACACCATCATCTATAGAGAACTACAGATGTAAACAAAAACACTTAAGATTACTACTGAGCTGGCGAGATGGCTCAGCGGGTAAGAGCACTGACTGCTTTTCCGAAGGTCCTGAGTTTGGATCCCAGCAACCACATGGTGGCTCACAACCACCCGTGATGAGATCTGACACCCTCTTCTGGTGCTGTCTAAAGACAGCTACAGTATACAGAGTGGGGCCAGAGCAAGCAGAGGTCCTGAGTTCAATTCCCAGCAGCCACATGATGGCTCACGGCCATCTGTACAGCTACAGTGTACTCATACACATAAAATAAATAAATGAATCTTAAAAAAAAAAAAAAGATTACTACTGCCTATTTAAGTAAAATAAGCCTTAGTAACCTGATGAACATTTTTAAAAGTCACTGCAGGAAGCATTTAGAACACTTGCATTTTAGCAAGCAAATAAAAAAGCAGATAAGCAAAACAAAGCAGTGAGTGATGAAAATCTGGGGATTGTGAATTACAGTAGGGTACTAAAGAGTCTGGAGAGTTAAGATTTAAAACTTCCAGAAGGAATTGATAACCCAAGATAGATAGATTTTTGTTTAAAATCTCTATCTCTTGTCTCTCTCTCTCTGTCTTCCTCTGTGTGTGTGTGTGTATGTGTGTGTGTGTGTGTGTCTGTGTGTGTGTGTGTCTGTGTGTGGTGGTAAAGATCTACATCTACAGTGATGGTAAAGATCAGGATACCTCAGATAACACACCAAGTGTCAGGCCCTTGCTTTCCACCTTGTTTGAGGCAGGATTTCCTCTTTGTCCTTTGCTGCTGTGGACAGGGGTTCTCCTCCTATCTCCACCTCCCATCACGCTGTGGGTGCCCTGGGATTATGGGTGAATACTACAGCACCTGGCTTTATGTGGCTTTTGTGGATCAGACACTGGCCTTCATGTGTTCACAAGGCTTTAAAAGCATCATCCACTGAGCCCTCTCCCCAGGGGAGAATAGGAATTCATGGTAAATTAGCAAGACAGCAAAGACCATAAAGTTCTCAGTTACAAGGTGAAATAAACAGGTAGTGGGAGAGCATGGTTACTTTGTTTTGAAAGCCAGAAATATCCCTGTTACTATCATTCATTCAGGTGGAGATGTTCCCTCAAACATGTAAAAGTTAAAACAATGTACGATACTGAGTATGTAAAACTCAATGAGGAGCTTTATAGCTTCTATTTCAATATTTAAGTTCCTTAAGTTGTCTAGACTTTTGAGTCTGGTTAATTTTGGTGTGTGGTATTTTTATTTCCCACTAAGTTTTTTTTTTTTTTTACAACAAAGTTTATTTAAAATTTTTAAAGAAAATAATCCAAGATTCGAAAATAAATCATATAAAATTTAGTTCAAATTAAGAGTGCAGATAGGTTCACTAAGGTAAATGGAGAAAGAAGAGAATATGCAGCAAAATTTGAGGGTTCTTAGAAATAAGACTCAGAGACACAAAGAAGGGGTGTCATAGGCTCGCCGACTCAAAGCAGACATGGGAAAGGCTGCAAAGGTAAGTGAGGAGCCATCTCTGAAGGGAGAGTGGATCAAAAAGCTTCTGCTGGGTGCAGTCAGGGAAGGGGAGCCTGAAAACACTTCCCTCCAAACTACCTTATAACCAGCAAAGCAGACCACAAGAGGCTACGCAAATGGAGACCATTACTGTATTGTCTGGATCCAAAGGATCCTTCAAAGGATGTCTTTCAAACAGGAAAACAAAAAAAAAAAAAAAACAAAACAAACAAAAAAAAAAAATGATTACCACTTGAAACAAATTTCAGGTGTAAATATTTGGTACCATACTGAACTGGGTGATGAATAAAGCAAGCGGGTGTTAGTTATTCCTCTGTCCTCCCAAGGTGTTAGGCAGACACAGATAGCTCATCTGTACCCATGGAAACATTACACTCTCCCTCTGATCAATACAATAAATAGCAAAAAAGTTAGTTCAAGAACAAATGCACTTTCTATAAAATTCTGTAAAATTTGTGTAAATAGATTTAAAGAATATTCATAACTGGATAAGAAATAAAAGTAAATGCTCCATTTTCTATATTTAAAAAATTACAAGACTATGTTAAAATATTTATGCTTTATTAAAATCCTAAGCTGACAGTATCAAAAATTAAGTTTAGTCAGGGCATTTTTCACACATGACTTAGCAGGTACTTGCATGAGGGGGAAAAACTATGTAGAACTGAAATGACTCCAGAGAATAAAGCCAGACAAATATAAAACTTCTCATAAAAATCTCAAGTGAGTTTTATAAGCAACAGATAACTCCTTAAAATCACGTCAAAACTAGGAAGTGTATTCAAATTACACATATAAAAAGTAATGTTTTATTTTATGAAAATATAATTTACCTAACAGACTGATTCTGCACCATTTTTCTTCAAGGAACTATTATAACAGAGACCCTTCAACTACACCAAACCTCAGAGAATACACATCAATGTGTCTCACCTACAGATGTGAGGGAACAATTGTTAGTCATTTTTTAATGAAGACTTTTCAAGAGATTAGCATGTACTACCTTCATTTTTACCCTCACTCTGCCCCAAATCAGAACACTATCCAGGGACCAAGTTTAGGTCACTAGCTTTGGCAGCAAGCACGTTTTCCCACTGAAGCATCTCACCTGGCCAGGCCTTCCTTACACAATGCATCTTAGTATGCTGCTTGCCTTTTACTTGACAATGTTCCAGAACTCTCCATATCTACAAAGTAAGAATATTTATGCCTACTGAAAGGGCTGAAAGAAATAATATCTTCTTACTTTACTTACCAGCCAGTTAAACATGGAAATAAATATTGATGGCACCTATAACCACTAAAAGCAATGGTTATAAACTATTAAATAGTAAAAAGAATAGTTTTTGTATCTTGTGTTGTATACTTTTTTTAAAGAGGTAGCTACATAATAAAGAAAACCATGTCTGAAGATATACCTCTGTGATTAGTATGTTCATCTGACATGTATAAGGTTTGGGTTTGAATCCCAGAACTCTCATAATTATTTCCAAGATGTACATGAGAAAAATAATTTAAAAAATCACATGTGTTTAATGTGTTCCAAGCACTGCAAACCTGGATTATGAACATAAGCCAAGTTTAAAAAACAATATGCTTCCTTTTTTCCTTCAATTTTTTGATAAGAATAGATCCCAGGGCTTCACACCTAAGCTCTGAACTAGACCCCCAGTATCACAGGCATTTATTATAGGCATATATTGTAGACATTGTAGGCAATTACTGTAGATAAAAAGGAAAGCACAGCCAAAGGCAGGGACATCCAGGAGAGTCCAATCTGGACATGACCCTGAACCACGTGAGAAGAGGCTAGGGGGAGGGAAAGGAGAGAGGGGGGAACCAGGTGCCCCAGCCAAGAAAGCAAAAGGTCAAAGGGGGTAATAAAAATGGCTGAAATTGTATAGAGAAGGGCCTCTAGGGAAAGGAGGTGTAATACCATCTATAACAGGTAGGGACATTGGGAGAAGCTAGTGGCAAAGTCCGTTTTAACACGTTCAATAGGCTCCTCAGCCATTGGTCCAAGGATTTGAGATCTACTTAGGGTACTGCACAAATGTGGTTCACAGACAGATAAGAAGGAACATACATACACACATGAATATAAATAGACATTTTTTTAAAATAGAAACCCAATACTGGGGAAACTATTGGTAATGTGATTTGTTCAATCCTATGCAGAGAAGCTTTATGCAAACTTTAAATATTTAATTATTTGTTACTATTTCAAATGGTACAACTGTGTACTTTTTTCTTTATGGTATTCAGGATAGAACCCAGGGTCTTGTGTACTCAAGATGAGAGCTTTATTGACTGACCTTTGACCATAGCCCCACAGTTATACATTTCTGGATATTAATACAATATACCATACCAATACCAAGTTAAAATAATACTCTTAAATATGTCAAGTTTTATTTCACCTAGGGAATGTGGGCAGGTCTTAATACATGCTTAATAAAGACAAGGCACTGAGTTCAATCCCCAGAACTAATAAACTAAAAAAATATCTACCCTCCCCCCGCCGTTCCCTCTTTCCCTTGGTTTTTTGAGACAGGGTTTCTCTGGTTTAGCCCTGGCTATTCTGTAGAGTGCCTGCTTCTGCCTCTGCCTCCTGAGTGCTGGGATCAAAGCCACCACCGCCCAGCCAATTTCTCTATTTTTAACAAAGCAGGGTAGAAGCCCTCTCCATTCTCTGGGGTATGATATGTTCATCTAGTAAAACAGTACCAATTTTGGAGAAAAGGAACTATCTTTTTTTTTAAGGTTTTTGTTTGTTTGTTTGTTTGTTTTTTTGAGACAGGGTTTCTCTGTGTAGTCCCGGCTGCGCTAGAACTCACTCTGTAGACCAGGCTGGCCTCGAACTCAGAAACCCACCTGCCTCTGCCTCCCAAGTGCTGGGATTAAAGGCATGAGCCTCCACTGCCTGGCTTTTTTTTTTTCAAGTTTTATTTTATGTGTATGTGGTGGCCTGCATGTATGTATGTGTACCATGAGTACCTGTTGCCCACTGAAGTAAGAACTTTACTCTGGAACAGTTATGAACTACCATGTTGTGTGCTCAGAACTGAACCCAGATCCTCTGCAAGAACAAGTACTCAACTCTGTGTCATCTCTCCAGCCCCCCTGTCTTATCTTCAAAGAATACTCAAGTTTACCTTTGGGAGAAAATGTTTAATTTAACAAAGCAATCCATAATGTAAAATAGTGTTTATAAATGCAAATAGACTTTATTCTTTAGTTTTAGAGAAAGGAGGCTCTTTGTGGTTGGTTGATTGGTTGGTTGGTTGGTTGGTTAATTGAATTCTGAGGACAAGATCACTCTATGTTGCTACACTGTAAAGGCTTGGGCTCAAGTGATTTTCCTGAGCAGCCTGGACTACAGGAGTCTACCACCATACCCAGGTGAATTGAGTTTGAAAATTCTCCAGGCTGCAACACTGTTGCACTTAAGTTTCAATTTGCTTTATTGTGCTGGCTACTTAAAGTTGCTATAATTCTTTTGCCTTTCTATGCAATGCTATGATCTAAAGTCTCAACAGAACATAGAAAACAATAAAGTGCAGTTTAGTAACAATTTTAATAGTCTTGGCCATTGGAACCTCATTTGCTAGAAATTATTTGTTTCCTGTTAATATCAGAAAGAAAGTAGGCAGTTTTTTTTTTT
>JADRCD010126445.1:8580-30240 GCA_019843815.1 Montemys delectorum | reverse complement strand
TTTGTATTTAGTGGGTCACAGTCAATGAAGACACAACTGGTCATAGTAATGAGAACAGGTAACTATCCAGTGATCATCTCTAACTGAGAAATCTTTATCATCCTTTTCAAGCATACAGAAAAAAATAATGGATAAGGAGAAGTGAAGAATGTAAGTTCCAGATGAAGTGGAGTCAAAAGCATGAATCTATCTTGTAGACATGCCATGGACATTGCACTCTTTAGCTTTCAGCAGCTGTTGAAGACCTGCCTAAGGGTATGGCAGTCAATATACAATTTTGAAGGTAGATGGCATATTGAGAGAAGGACTCATAATCTTAAATCATGAGTTTGACAAACTACACAGGTATCCATTGTTAGTTGTTGAGGACTACAAAGTTGTACTCCCTCCTGACAATGTATAGGGAGATAAGGTTTGCTAAGGGAGAGATGGACAGTTTCTTCAGTAGAGTACTTATTTGTAAGCTGTTCTTGTTCTTGTAGATAAATCCTTTACATATTTCTGTAAGTGACCTCAATTAAACCTATTAGAAGACAAAAAGGAAGATACATAATGACTAGAAGGTCAAAATAGGAAGATACACAATGACTAGAAGGTCACAATAGGAAGACTATGAGAATCAGCAGGAGTGGGAACGTAATGAAGGAGTATAAGTGAAGCAACACATTTTATACATCTACAAAATTTTAGATTCAATCCATTATGTATACCACATCTGTCATTATAAAATATTTAAATGTGAAGGATATCATCAAACAATGTTTTTTCAATGTCCCTTTGGAATGAAAGAACTGTAAACAAAGACTTAGTGATAGGATATTTCATCCTGGGCACTAACTCATAAGTATGTCAAGATTTTGTATCTTTCTTTTTGTCACAAACAGCAGTTATTATGCTCACCTCCATGGTTAGGACATCTTGAAAATTCTTTATTCCATTCTTGCATGCAACTTTTCTAAGTTCCTCCAAGCCCCTCTGGGGTTTGTTGGTCACAATCAGCCACCGAGCTGACTCTGACAGCCACCTGCTCAAGAAGATGTGGACATCAATTCTGCTAAATTTATTCTTGCATAGTTTTATGTTAAATCTAATCCCTTTCAGTAATTCTGTTATAACAAAAACTTGTAATCTTGTATCATGAGATACATTGCCTATGGACAAAGAAAATGATTCATCAGTGCATGTATATGGATTCCTGGAATGCAGACCTGGAACCACATTGATCTGTTCTCCTCACATAGATGTATATTTTAATGGAGGTCATAGAACTAGAACTTCTTGGACATTTCTGCAGACAAGTGCCAAATTTCTTGTTAGACTGTAGGGAAATTTCCCTTATCCTTTATCCTTCCCTAAATTAATAATTCATGACTAAATTTTGTTCACTAATTATCTTATCCAGAGGAATAAAGATACCATGGAAATGTTTTTGAGTTACGATATGAATGATAAACATATTAATTTATAGAGACTGTGACAAATGCATTCTTATGTCCTGATTCCATGGATATTGTCCCCCACAATTTTAAAACAAAGGGGAGGAACAAAAGTTCATACCTTGTGGGTATAAGTAAGAAAAATATTGGTACAGACATTGCCAGCTGGAGGTGGTGCCAGTTTCGAAATGCAAATGCCAGACCTGCCAGTACAACGCCTCCAAACTGATGAGAACACAATAACAGTGTGGTCACCAAGGCTTGGAATTCAGGGCTTGTCCATTCTAACACTGAAAGGAAAACAAAGCATCTTGACTTCTGGAATAGTTGGAAAGCATACCTGCATCAAGTGAAAGGTTGCACAATGTCTATCAAAAGCTTTGACTTACTGAGGAAAATACTAATTGATATTATGGGTACGACACACAGCCCTGTCAGGAAGCGAAGTAAACAGTAGATGAAGAAGGTGGGAGCCAAAGCTGTACAGGTCCCAGTGATGGCCATTGGCAGCAAAGCACATCTGAAAATTAACTTCCTCCCAAACCTGAGGAAAAGACAAGGGTGCAGTTGTTAAAAATAATAAACAGGCAGTGCTTTGTCTCATCCCCATGTTTAATTTCTCTCATCTTTCTAAACCATGCTCTGCCATCTTGTCTTTAACCCCTTTTTTTGAATCCTCCACATCTTATAAGATGGTAATTGTTTGTCCAAACAGTACATGGACTCTAAAACCTTACCAGAAAGGTCTGTCTGTGTGTAGTGATTACTAGTATCAAATGCATGATTAGAGAAACACATTTTCAATGACTACATTTATTTTATTTTATTTTTATTGTATATTTTCTTTACATTTCAAATGTTATCCCCTTTCATGGTTTCCAACCCTCCTGGAAATACCCTATCACATCCTTCCTCCCCGCTGCTTCTATGAGGGTGTTCCTCCAACCACCAACCCAATTCTACCTCCCAGCCCTGGGACATCTATGGAGCCTTCACAGAACAAAGGAACTCTCCTTCCTTTGGTGCCTGACAAGGCCATCCTCTGCTACATATGTAGCTGGATCAATGACTACATTTTAAAAATTAATTATTAATTAATTTTTTATTTTACATTCTAATTTCATCTTCCCCTTCTTCCTCTCCCCTTCTCTCTTCCTGACCCTCTTGTCCTCTCTTTCTCCTCAGAAAAGAGGAGTCCTCCAAGTTGCTGTAGAACTAGGTGCATCTTTTCACATTGTGGCTAGGCAAGGCTGCCTAGTTAGGGGAAACTGACCAAAGGCACGCAACAGAGTCAGAGACAGCCATGCCCCTGCTGTTGGAGTCCCAAATGAAGACCAAGCTGCACAACTTGTACATATATGCACAGGGCCTCCATCCATCTCATGCATGCTGTCTGTTTGGTGGTTCAGTTTTTTGGGTTCCTAAGGGCACAGGTTAGTTGATTCTGTATATTTTCTCGTGGTGTCCTTGAGCTCTCTGGCTCTTTTGATCCTTTTCTACCTTTCCACAGGATTTCTCAAGCTCCACCTAATGTTTGTCTCTGTGTCTGCATCTGTTCCCATCAATTTCTGGAAAGTATCTCATATGACAGTTATGCTAGGCACCTGTTTGCAAGTTTCATAGAATATCATTAATTGGGTAAGGGATGGGATTTCTCTTATTGCATGGGTCTCATTCTTTGTCAATCATTGGTGAGCCATTCCTTCAATGTATGTGCCATCTCTACCCCTGCACCCCTTGTAGGGATGTCAAATTGTGGGTTGAACGTTTTGTGGCTGGGTTGGTTCCCAATCTCTCCATCAGAAGCCTTTTCTGGTTACCAGAGATGACTGTTTCATGTTCCATATCCCACATTGCTAGGAGTCTTAGCTAGGGTTACCTTCATAGACTGTTGAGAGTTTCCATTGCTCTAGGTTTCTAGTTTATCCCAAAGATGCCCTCTCCCCGATTCATTGTCTCTCTACCAATAATTTCTCTCTACCCTCCCCCAACTAGATCACACCTATTACCTCCAATACCTCCCCCACATCTCACCCAGTTCCTTCCCTCAATCCACCCCAGATATCTATTCTTTTCCATACTCAGTGAAGTTCAAGCCTGCCTGTCCTGGGCCCTCCTTGTTACTCAGCTTCTTTGAGTCTGTGGATTGCAGTATGGTTATTTATACTTTACAATTAATATCCTCTTATAAGTCAGTTTATATCATTTTTGTCTTTTGGGTCTCGATTAGCTCACTCAGGATTTTTTTTCTGGTTCCACCCATCTTTCTGCAAATTACAGGATTTCATTCTTTTTGATAACTGAGTAATATACCACTGTGTAAATGTACCACCTTTTCTTTCTTTATTATTCAGATGAGGGGCTTCTAGGTTGTTCTTAGTTTTGGGCTATTATGAATAAAGGTACTATGAACATAATTGAGCAAGTGTCCTTGTGGTACAGTGGAACATCTTTTTGGAATATGCCCATGAGTGTTATAGCTGGTTCTTGAGCTAGAAATATTCCCAACTTTCTGAGAAACTACCAAATTGACTCCCAAAGTGGTTGTTCAAATGTGCACTCACTAGCAATGTTCCCCTGTTCCACATCCTTGCTAGCATGTCCTGTCCCTTGAGTTTTTGATGTTAGCCAGTTTGCTGGGTGTAAGATAGAATCTCAGAGGTATTTTGATTTGCATTTCCCTGATGACTAAGGATGCTGACCATCTCTTTGCTGAAAGGCACATTTTAGGACTTTAGATTAGGAAAGCACTCTGATCCTCTAGGTGTGGAGGCCTAATGGACCGTACTGGTTGAAGCATGGAAGACAGTGGTGCTGATTGTGATTTGAACTGTGGGATCCCAGCTCAAGATGTTTCAGGGAAGAAGACTATGATGTGATCTAGTGATCATTCTAGTGATATATTGGAGAATAATGTGGCTGCTTTCTGCCACATTATTTTCTCCAAAAAATTTGCCCAAGAACTAAAATGAAGAGATATGGATTAATAGTTGTGACAGAGGAGATTTTCAGATAGCCTAGTACTCACTGTGTTGCTTGGTTACTGTAGGCCAGTCTTATGTAAATCTATAATGAAAAGGGGCAATCTGACGAGGTAAAACAAGCAAACAACTAAAAAAACCCCAAAACCCAAAAAAACTGTACAGTGTATGGAGGAAAGGACCACTAGGAAAGAGTTTAAAGAAAGACTGGTGTTAAATGGAATAAAGGGTACGGCGATTTTATGGAAAGACACCGCCCAGATAAGCTTCAAACATGTGAAAAGGAATTAACTAAAAGCTTAGGGCTTGGTGTGTGGCAAACTCCATTTCTCTCTGTACTTGAGAGGGAGGGGCAGGCATATCTTTGAGTTTGAGGACAGCCTGGTCTACAGAGCAAGTTCCAAGACATCCAAGCTTAGTCATTGAAGGAAACCACTGAAAAAAGGAAAGCTTGTGAGAATGTATTTAATTGAGGGGGCATGTTTTATCCCCAGCAAGCAGCCCAACTTGGTAGCTTTGGCCATGTGGCTCTTGCTTTTGAGTCAAAAAATATAACAAAGGGGTTTTGAAATCTCCCTTCACAACTAAGTAAAGCTGCTGATTCCAGGTATATGTTAGGGGAATCCATGCATGGAGGCCTAGAGAAGCCATTGTGTGAAGTTGTGAAGGTGAAGCCTTAATTTCCTTAAACACCTCAAGATATTGGAGACGCCAGAATTGTAGATTACCAAGCAAAAGAGCTGCTAATAGAGTGAACCAGCCCACAAAAAGAAGTGCATTGCAGCCAACAAAACTAAAATATGTTGGAGATCTGAAGATCTTTGATATCAGACAAGGAGAAACAGAATTTGGAGTTTTCTCAGCTAGTTTTAGGTCTTGCTTTAGTGCATTACTTAACTCCATAAGCACCCTTGCCTCAATGGAATGATAATCTAATCTAATCTAATCTAATCTAATCTAATATAATCTAATATAATATAATATTATGTTTTAGACATGTGTGATCTGCTTTTTCATTTTGATTTTATAGGGGATTACAGTAAGGTATTGGGTGAGTCTCAGAAGAGAATTTGAAGTTTGGACCTTTAAATATTGCTGATACTGTGATAGAGTATGGGGAATTTTTTAGTTAGACTAAATGCATTTATGTATTATGATATTACTACAAGGCTATGGAAGACAGTGAGTAGAATGTGTTGGTTTGAATGAAAATGCCCCTCATTGGACTATAGGAAGTAGCACTATTATATTTGTCTTTGTTAGAATACATGTCATTGGAGGAAGTTCACTGGGTGAACTAGGTGTGTCATTGGGTGGTTGGCTTTGAGGTTTCAATAACTCAAGCCAGGCGTAGAGGATCTCTCTTGCTTTTGCCTGTGGATTCAGATGTAGAAATCTCATTTACCTCATAAGTATCATGTCTGCCTGCATGCTACCATCCCTTCTGCCATGATGATAATGGTCTAACCTCTGAGCTGTAAGTGAGGCCCAATTAAATGCTTACCTTTATAAGAGTTGCCATGGTTGCGGTATCTCTACACAGCAATAAATATCCTACCTATGACACATAACCTGTAGTTGTTGAAAACATTGATATTTAGAGAATGCTATAAAGAATAGACACTCACTTGTCTGATAAGTGTCCCCCTAAGACATTTCCTGTCAACGCGCCAATCAAGAATATAAATTTAGCCACCGAATTCAGTTCCTGAGATCCACAAACCAGGTCCCACTGGAAGAAAAGAAAATCAGCATAGCTATCTGTCAATGAAATTAGCTCAATTTATTCAACATGAGCTTCCAGTTTCACTGTGCCAGCCCCATCTTCCTCTCCAGCTTTCTTTTCATCATTACCTGACTTTTTCCATTCAGTCACAGCTTAAACAAACCTGTTTCTAGGAATCTTCCTATAGTTCTGTAGCTTATATTGGTAACCTATGCCAAGAGATGCTCATATATTGTGCCCATTGCATGATTTGATATTATTATTATTATTATTATTGGATTTTATATATCAGTGCACGGTTTCTTCAAAGTCTCCCCTTAGGGTAGATTCCAGATAAAGCCTGATTCTTGTTTGTATTTTATTTATTTACTTGAATACTTTTGGCAATACTGAGAATTGGACTTAGACCCTATAGACAGGTGGTGTATACTAACAATTACTCACATTCTGGTTTATAAAAGAATATAAATTACTGAGAGTTTGTTTTTATTTTTGCATAACACTCACTTCTGAATCATGGGCATTACAAGTGCTGCATCATGAGCTTACATTTCTAGCTATTACTGTGGTATGTACAGTCATCTAGATATTTTAAATTTGCCATCAAAGCTGAATAATGCTGACCTTTCAGAACACATAAATACTTAATCTAACACCTAATCTAATTTTACACAAAACTTCTTTTAAATACATTTTATTACTATTTATTCTTAGAATTTTTTTGCATGTCAAACACTGCACAATGATAATTCCAACCTTTATGTGTTCCACAACTTCCTCTAAGAGGCCTGAGAACACCCTTCTCCAAACCTCTTGTTCTTTTTCTTTTTCTTTTCATATTCTATTGTTTAGTGAATGTTACCTATATGTGCATTGAGGTATAGACACTCTAGTATTGTCCATTCTTCTAAAGTAATACAATAGTCCCTCCCCTAGAAACCATCAATTCCTAATAGATCCTCAGCAAGGGGTGGGGACTCCTGAGCTATGTTACAATTCTAGGCTGGAATTTTGATTGGCTTGATCTTGTGCTGGTCTTGGATAAATAATCACTGTTCCTGTGAGTAAACCTATAAGGATGTTTCACCGTCTTTCAAAGTATTTTTTATTATTATTAAAAAATATAAACTAAAATATAATCATACTGCTTTCCTTCTGTGGTGATTTGAGTATGTACTGTCTCCATCGACTCATGCATTCCAAAGCCTTGCCCATAGGAAGCGGCATCATTAGGATGTGTGACAGTGTTTGAGTAGGTTTGGCCTTGTTGGAGGAAGTCTTTTACTGTGTGGGCAGGGTTTGAGATCTACTCTCAAGCTATGCCCAATGTGGAACACAGTCATCTTCTGCTGCCTGAAGGTCAAAATGTAGAACTCTCAGCTCCTTCTCTAGCACCATGCCTGCCTGCATGTTTCTGACCATGATGATAATGGACTGAACCTCTGAATTTTAAATCAGCCACACTTAAATGCTTTTCTTTATTAGAATTCCTATGGTCATGATATCTGCACTGCAATAAAAGCCTGACTAAGAGAAGCTGGTCCCAGGGACTGGGATAAGTTTTGACAGGCCTGACCATTTTCTTTGTAGGAATGTGTGCTTTGGAACTCTGATTATGGCACAGCCATATCTACTGGGAACAATGATAGTCCCAAAGCTAGCATAGATGCTTGAGAAAGATCCAGCAAAGCTGAACCAAGTGATGCAATCACTACTGTGCAGTCTTCCAGTTTCTGTCAGGGTCTCCACATGTTGCTCAGAGGGTTTATATTTTTTAATTAATTAATTAATTAATTAATGTTACATACCAATAACCATCCCCTCTCCTCCCAGACCTCTCACACATAGCATCTTCCCCCATTTCTCCTTACCTTTCTCCTTTGAGAAGGTGGGATGTACAACTTGGGATATTGAGTTGATGGAAAATTTCTTATGAATCTCTTGACCCTTCTCTCAGGAAAACAGCTTCTAAGCTTTCCCAAGAAAAGTCCTGGGCATATTACCCCTCTCTCTTTTGGGAGATATCTATATCTGACCTACTTCAAAGTCTTATTTACACCCTAGAAGTTGTGACTCTAAAGATGCCATAGATCTTATGAGGATCTGACTCCAAGATATTCTTGGTACTTATATAATCTTTACTTACTCAGGAACAAGGTAATCAGAACAAAGTAAACTTGAAAAGGTAAACAACATTTGTTGAACTAGAGGAGATGGCAGCTGACCAGATTAAAATCCTTTTCTTGTTTTTCACTCTCCATTAAGAGTTAATAATACAATGCTCAGAACATGACAATCTTCCCAGGCAGGCTTGGAGATTTTCTTTCTGTCTAGTGCCTTTGAAATCACAAGATTATTAAATATTGGGCTATAGGATTGATATGGATAATGATTTTAAAAGATAATTCTGATCTGTCACTGTTTATTAATGATGATTAAACTTATGAGCAAGAAGATATTAAAATGCATATCTGGGGACAAAAATGATATAATCTATATTTTGGAACAACATGAGTCTATTTCTGTCTACTGAGTTATGTAGAAACAACGAAGCATTCTGACTGCTAGTCATTCTGGAAGCAAGATTTTCCCAAATCCTAGCTGACTCCTCCTTTGCCAACTCCTTATGTCCTTTAGGGCACCTGGCCATTTTCAGGGCTGGCCCCCAGCAGGATTAGAAAAGCAGTGGAATACTTGAACAATGCTTAGTTGGCCATACTAGAAGGAAGGTCGAAGAAAACGGTGCTGAGGGTGACATGAACTGTGGGGGTGTGACTCATAGGAGAAGAATGTTAGTGTGTGGCCTAAAGACTGTTCATCATATTTTGATGAAGAATTTGGCTGCTTTTTGCCCTTGTCTAAAGAGTCTGCTGAAGGCTAATGTGAAGTGATTTTGATTAATTGCATTAGCAAACAAAATCTCTAAAAAGGCCATATAGAGTTTGTTGTATAATTACTAGTGTTCACTTTTATGAAGAGCTTTTTGATGAAAAGGAGGAAACTGACATAGGAAAAATGCAAAATGTATGGTTCAAGGAGAAAAGATGCATCAGGAAGTGAAATGGAGCTAAATCCTGTGTTTAAGGAGATAAGCAGATTGAAGATATCAAGTGAAATAAAGGGAATGATAACCTCAGGGCAAGATCCCAGCCAGCTGAGCTTCCATCCTGTGAAAGGGAAGTAGAGAACAGTTTACATCCAGACATGGTGATACACTTCTTAATCCCAGCACTCAGGAGACAGAGGCATGCAAGTCTCTGACCTTGTGGTCAACAATTTACAAGACAGCCAACCTTAGGCAGTGAAGAAAATGATAGAAAATAGAAAGCTGGCAAAGATGTGATTGAATAAGGGAACTAGGTTATAGCCCCGGGAATAAGAAAAACTTGGCAGATTCAGCCACATAGTTTTGGCTTTAGAGTCAAGAGTTGAAGAAAGGGTTTATGGAAAATTTGATCCTGAAGTAAAGAAAACTGCTGAGGACAAATGTGTGACATGGTGTCTCAATATGGAGGCCAGATTGGCCACAGTGTGAAGCTGTAGAAGGTTGTTATGTGAAACTACATAGGTGAAGCCTGGAAGGCCTTGGAACACTAAGATGTTAGAGATGCCAGAGCCATGAGATACCTGCTGAGGAAAGCTGCTAACAGGGAGTGGAACCAGCCCAAGGGAAAGAAGTATGTTGTAGTCAACAAAGATGAAAAAACTTGGAGATCTGAAGAGCATTTTTGACATCAGATGTAGGATCAGGAGTTTGCCTAGCTGGTTTTTTGTCTTGCTTTGATCCAGTATTTCCTCACTATGATCCCATCCCTTTTTTTCGAAAAGTAATCTATGTTCTGTGCCATTATATGTTGGAAATATGTGATCTGGATTTTGATTTTAATTTTATAGGGGATTACAATTAAGAATTGGGTGAGACTTAGAAGAGACTTTGAATTTTGTACTTTTAAATATTGCTAAGACTGTGGGGACTTTCGAAGTTGAAATAAATGTATTTTGCATTATGTTATAGCTACAAGCCTATGGGGATATGCAGTGGAATGTGGTAGTTTTAATAGGTATGGTCCCCAAAGACTCATGTGTTTGAATGCCCAAAGGGAGTGACATCACTAGGAAGTGTGACATGGTTGAAAAGTGTGGCCTTGTTGGAGAAAGAGTGTTATTCTGGGGGCAAACTTTGAGGTTTTGTGTTAAAGCTATCCCCAATATGTTAGAGTGCCCGTCTGCTGCCAGAGGATTATTCCACAGAATGCTCAGCTCCTTCTCTACCTCCATTCTCTTCTGACTGCCTCCATGATTTCTTTTCTTTTTTTATTAGATGTTTTCTTTATTTACATTGCAAATTTTATCCCCTCCAAAGACCCCCTATGCCATCCCCCCTCTCCCTGCTTACTAACCCATCTGCTCCCGATTCCCTGTCCTGGCATTCCCCTACATTGGGACATACAGCCTTCACAAGACCAAGAGCCTCTCCTCTCATTGATGTCCCACCAGGCCATCCTCTGCTACATATGCAGCTGGAGCCATGGGTCTCTCCATGTATACTCTTTGGTTGGTGGTTTAACCATGGGAGCACCGGGGATACTGGTTGGTTCATATTGTGGTTCCTCCTATGGGGCTGCAAACCTCTTCAGCTTCTTGGATTTTTTTCTCTAGCTTCTCCATTGGGGACTTTTTGCTCAGTCCAATGGATGGCTATGAGCATCCACTTCTATGTTAGTCAGGGACTGTCAGAGCCTCTCAGGAGACAGCTATATCAGGCTCCTGTAAGCAAGCACTTCTTGGCATCCACAATAGTGTCTGGGTTTGGTAACTGTATATGGATGGATCCCCAGGTGGGACAGTCACTGGATGACCTCTCCTTCAGTTTCTGCTAAAAATCTGTCTCTGTATTTCCTACCATGGGTATTTTGATCCCATCCCCCTTCTAAGAAGGACTGAAGTATGCACACTGTGGTTTTCCTTCTTCTTGGGCTTCATGTGGTCTGTAGATTGTATCTTGGTTATTCTGAACTTCTGGGCTAATATCCATTTATCAGTGAGTGTATGCCATGTGTGTTCTTTTGTGATTGGGTTACCTCACTATGAATGATATTTTTTAGTTTGCCTAAGAACTTAATGATTTCATTGTTTTTAATAGCTGAGTAGTGCTCCATTGTGTAAATGTACCACATTTTCTATATCCATTCCTCTGTTAAGGGACATCTGGGCTCTTTCCAGCTTCTGTGTATTATAAATAAGGCTGCTATGAACATGGTGGAGCATGTGTCCTTATTACATGTTGGAGCATCTTCTGGGTACATGCCCAGGAGTGGTATAGCTGGGTCCTCAGGTAGTATTATGCTCAATTTTCTGAGGAACCCTCAAACTGATCTCCAGAGTCGTTATACCTGCTTGCAATTCCACCAGCAGTTGAGGAGTGTTCCTCTTTCTCCACATCCTCGCCAACATCAATGGTTTTTGATCTTAGCCATTCTGACTGGTATGAGGTGGAATCTCAGGGTTGTTTTGATTTGCATTTCCCTGATGACTAAGGATGTTGAACACTTCTTTAGGTGCTTCTCAGTCATTTGGTATTCCTCAGTTGAGAATTCTTTGTTTAGCTCTGTACCCCATTTTTTAATAGGGTTATTTGGTTCTTTGGAGTCTACCTTCTTGAGTTCTTTGTATACATTGGATATTAGCCCTCTATTGGATATAGGGTTGGTAAAGACCTTTACCCACTCTGTTGGTCACCCTTTTGTCCTACTTTTTGTCCTAATGACAGTGTGCTTTGCCTTACAGAAGCTTTGCAACTTTATGAGGTTCCATTTGTTGATTCTTGATCAAGCCTTTGGTGTTCTGTTCAGGAAAATTTCCCCTGTCCCCATATGCTTGAGGTTCTTCTCCACTTTTTTTTTAATATTAGCTTCAGTGTATCTGGTTTCATGTGGAGGTCCTTGATCCATTTGAACTTGAGCTTTGTACAAGGAGATAAGAATGAATCCATTTACATTCTTCTTCATGGTAACTGCTAGTTGATCCAGCACCATTTGTTGAAAATGCTGTCTTTCTTCCACTGGATGGTTTTAGCACCTTTGTCAAAATCAAGTGACCATAGTGTGTGGGTTCATTTCTGGTTCTTCAATTTTATTCCGTTGTTCTACCTACCTGTCATTGTACCAATACCATGCAGTTTTTATCATGATTGCTCTGTAGTACATCTTGATGTCAGGGATGGTGATTGCTCTGGAAGTTCTTTTATTGTTGAGAATAGTTTTCACTATCCTGGTTTTTTTTTGTTATTCAAGATGAATTTGAAAATTGCTCTTTCTAACTCTATGAAGAATTGTTTTGGAATTTTGCTGGGGATTGCCTTGAATCTGTAGATTGCTTTCGGCAAAATGGCCATTTTTGCTATATTAATCCTGCCAATTCATGAGCACAGGAGATCTTTCCATCTTTTGAGATGTTCTTCGATTTCTTTCTTCAGTAACTTGAAGTTCTTTTCATACAGATCTTTCACTTGCTTAGTTAGAGTCACACCAAGGTATTTTATATTATTTGTGACTATTGTGAAGAATGTCGTTTTCTTAATTTCTTTCTTAGTCTGTTTATCCTTTGGGTAGAGGAAGGCCACTCATTAGTTTGAGTTAATTTTGTATCCAGCAACTTTGCTGAAGTTGCTTATCAGGTTTAGGAGTTCTCTGGTGGAATTTTTGAGGTCACTTAAGTATACTATTATATCATCTGCAAATAGTTATAATTTGACTTCTTCCTTTCCAATCTGCATCCCTTTGACCTTTTGTTGTCTAATTGCTCTGGCTAGAACTTCAAGTACAATATTGAATAGGTAGGGAGAGAGTGGGCAGCCTTGTCTAGTTCCTGATTTTAGTGGGATTGCTTCACTTTTCTCTCCATTTAGTTTGATGTTGGCTATGGTTTGCTGTGTACTGCTTTTACTATGTTTAAGTATGGGCCTTGAATTCCTGAACTTTCCAAGACTTTTTTCATGAAGGGGTGCTGGATTTTTTCAAATGCTTTCGCAGCATCTAATGAGATGATCATAAATTTTTTTTCTTTGAGTTTGTTTATATAGTGTATTACATTGATGGATTTCTGTATATTGAACCATCCCTGCATCCCTGGGATGAAGCCTACTTGATCATGATGTTCTGATGTGTTCTTGGATTCGATTTGTGAGTATTTTATTGAGTATTTTTGCATCAATATTCATAAGGGAAATTGGTCTGAAATTCTCTTTCTTTGTTGGCTCTTTGTGTGGTTTTTGTATCAGAGTAATTGTGGCTTCATAGAATGAATTGTGTAGTGTTCCTTCTGTATATATATTGTGGAATAGTTTAAAGAGTATTGGTATTAAGTCTACTTTGAAGGTCTTATAGAATTCTGCACTAAACCCCATCTGGTCTTGGGCTTTTTGTTTGTTTGTTTGTTTGTTTGGAAGACTATCAATGACTCCTTCTGTTTCTTTAGGAGTCATTGGACTGTTTAGATTATTTATTTGATCCTGATTTAACTTTGGTACCTGGTATCTGTCTAGAAAATTGTCCATTTCAATCAGATTTTCCAGTTTTGTTGAGTATAGGCTTTTGTAGTAGCATCTGATGATTTTTTGGATTTCCTTAGGTTTTGTTGTTATGTCTCCATTTTCATTTCTGATTTTGTTGATTTGGATACTGTCTCTATGTCCTCTGGTTAGTTTGGCTATGGGCTTATCTATCTTGTTGATTTTCTCAAAGAACTAGCTACTGGTTTGGTTGATTCTTTCTATAGATCTTTTTGTTTCCATTTGGTTGATTTCAATCCTGAGTTTGATTATTTCCTGTTGTCAATTCCTATTTGCTTCTTCTTGTTTTAGAGCTTTCAGTTGTGCTGTCAAACTCCTAGTGTATGCTCTCTCTAATTTCTTTTTGGAGTCACTCCAAGGTATGATTTTTCCTCTTAGCACTGTTTTCATTGTGTCTCATAAGTTTTTGATATGTTGTGGCTTCATTTTCATTAAGTTCTAAAAAGTCATTAATTTTTTTCTTTAGTTTTTCCTTGACCAAGTTATGATTAGGTAGAGTGTTGTTCAGCCTACATGTTCGTGGGCTTTCTCTCTCTCTCTCTCTCTCTCTCTCTCTCTCTCTCTCTCTCTCTCTCTCCCTCCCTCCCTCCCTCCCTCCCTCCCTCCCTTCCTTCCTTCCTTCCTTCCTTTCTTCCATCCTTTCTTTCTTTCTTTCTTTCTTTCTTTCTTTCTTTCTTTCTTTCTTTCTTTCTTTCTTTCTTTCTTTCTTATTTTTATTAGATACTTTCTTTATTTACAATTCAAATATTCTTTTTCCCTGTTTTCCCCTCTGAACAAAACCTCTATCCAATCCCACTTCCCCATGCTCACCAACCCACCCTCTCCTGCTTCCTAGCTCTGGCATTCCCCTACACTGGGGCAAAGAGCCTTCAAAGGACCAAGGGCCTCTCCTACCATTGATAACCAACAAGGCCATCCTCTGCTACATATGCAGCTGGAGCCATGAGTCCCACCATGTGTATGTACTCTTTGGTTGGTAGTTTAGTTACTAGAAGCTCTAGGGGTCCTGGGTAGTTCATATTGTTGTTCCTCTGATGAGGCTGCAATACCCTTCAGCCCCTTGTGTCCTTTCTGTAGCTCCTTCATTGGGGATCCTGTGCTCAGTCCAATGGATGGCTGTGAGCCTCCACTTCTTTATTTGTTGGGCACTGCAAGAGCCTCTCAGGAGACAGCTATATCAGGCTCCTGTTAGCAAGTACTTGTTGGCATCCACAATAGTGTCTGAGTTTGGTGATTGTTATATGGGAAGGATTCCCAGGTGGGGTAGTCTCTGGATTGTCCTTCCTTTAGTCCCTGCTCCACACATTGTTCCTGTAACCCCTTCCATGGGTATTTTGTTCACTTGTCTATGAAGGATCGAAGCATCCATATTTTGGTCTTACTTCTTCTTGAGTTTCTTGTGATTTGTGGATTGTATCTTGGGTATTCTGAGCTTCTGGGCTAATATCCACTTATGAGTGAGTGCATACCATTTGTGTTCTTTTGTGATTAGGTTACCTCACTCAGGATGATATCCTCCAGATCCATTCATTTCCCTAAGAATTTCATAAATTCATTGTTTGTAATAGCTGAGTAGTACTCCATTGTGTAAATGTACCATATTTTCTGTATCCATTCCTCGGTTGAGGGACATCTGGGTTCTTTCCATTTTCTGGCTATTATAAATATGTTTGCTATGAACATAGTAGAGCATGTGTCCTTATTACATGTTGGAGCATCTTCTGGGTATATGGTTAGGAGTGATATAACTGGGTCCTCTGGTAGTACTATGTTTAATTTCCTGAGGAACCACCAGAGTGATTTCCAGAATGGTTGTACTAGCTTGCAATCACACCAGCAATGAAGGAGTGTTCCTCTTTCTTCACAATCTTGAAGGCTTCTGCTCTCACCTGACTGGTATAAGGTGGAATCCAGGGTTGTTTTCATTTGCATTTCCCTGATGACTAAGAATGTTGAACATTTCTTTAGGTGCTTCTCAGCCATTTAGTATTCTTCAGTTGAGAATTTTTTTGTTTAGCTCTGTACCCCGTTTTTTAAGAGGGTTATTTAGTTCTCTGGAGTCTAACTTCTTGAGTTCTTTATATATATTGGATATTAGCCCTCTGTCAGATGTAGGATTGGTAAAGATGTTTTCCCAATTTGTTGGTTACTGTTTTGTCCTATGGACAGTGTCTTTTGCCTTACAGAAGCTTTGTAATTTTATGAGGTCCCATTTGTCGATTCTTGATCTTAGAGCATAAGTTATTGGTGTTCTGTTCAGGAAATTTTTCCCTGTGCCCATGTGCTCGAGGCTCTTCCCCACTTTTTTTGTTATTAGTTTCAGTGTATCTGGTTTTATGTGGAGGTCCTTGATCCACTTGGACTTGAACTTTGTACAAGGAGATAGGAATGGATCGATTTGCATTCCACCAGAGGTTCCTTTATTGTTGAGAATAGTTTTGGCTATCCTTGTTTTTTTGTTATTCCAGATGAATTTGCAAATTGCTCTAAGTCTGTGAAGAATTGAGTTGGAATTTTGATGGGGATTGCATTGAATCTGTAGATTGCTTTCAGCAAGATGGCCATTTTTCCTATATTAATCCTGTCAATCCACAAGCATGGGAGATCTTTCCATCTTCTGAGATCTTCTTCAATTTTCTTCTTCAGATACTTGAAGATCTTGTCAAACAGATCTTTTACTTGCTTAGTTAGAGTCACACCAAGGTACTTTATATTATTTGTGACTGTTATGAAGGGTGCTGTTTCCCTAATTTCTTTCTCAGCTTGTTTATCCTTTATGTTGAGGAAGGCCACTGATTTGCCTGAGTTAATTTTATATCCAGCTACTTTGCTGAAGTTATTTATCAGGGTTAGGAGCTCTCTGGTGGAATTTTTGGGGTCACTTAATTATACTATCATATCATCAGCAAATAGTGATAATTTGACTTCTTCTTTTCCAATTTGTATCCCTTTGATCTCCTTTTGTTGTCTAATTGCTTTGGCTAGGACTTCAAGAACAATATTGAATAGATAGGGAGAGAGTGGGAAGCCTTGTCTAGTCTCTGATTTTAGTGGGATTGCTTCAATTTTCTCTCCATTTAGATTGACGTTGGCCACTGGTTTGCTGTATATTGCTTTTACTATGATTAAGTATGGGCCTTGAATTCCTGATCTTTCCAAGACTTTTATCATGAGGTGTGTTAGACTTTTTCAAATGCTTTCACAGTATCTAATGAGATGATCATAAATTTTTTCTTTGCGTTTGTTTATATAGTAAATGGATTTCCATATATTGAACCATCTCTGCATCACTGGGATGAAGCCTAATCATGTAACGATCATGATTGATGATCATTTTGATGTGTTCTTTGATTCGGTTTGCAAGAATTTTATTGAGTATTTTTGCACCAATATTCATAAGGAAACTTGGTGTGAATTTCTCTTTCTTTGTTGGGTCTTTATATGGTTTAGGTAGTAGAGTAATTGTGGCTTCATAGAACGAATTGGGTAGAGTACTTTCTGTTTCTGTTTTGTGGAATAGTTTGAGGAGTATTGGTATTATGTCTTCTTTGAAGGTCTTACAGAATTCTGCCCTAAACCTATCTGGTCCTGGGCTTTTTTTGGTTGGGAGACTATTAATGACTATTTCGATTTCCTTAGGGTACTATGGCACTGTTTATATCATTTCTCTGATCTTGATTTAACTTTGGTACCTGGTATCTGTCTAGCAAATTGTCTATTTCATCCAGGTTTTCCAGTTTTTTTGAGTATAGGCTTTTGTAGTAGGACCTGATGATATTTTTCAATTTCCTCATTCTCTGTTGTTATGACTCCTGTTTCATTTCTGATTTTGTTGTAGATACTGTCTCTGTCCCCTCTAGTTAGTCTGGTTAAGGTTTTATCTACTTTGTTGATTTTCTCAAAGAACCAGCACCTGGTTTTGTTGATGCTTTGTATAGTTCTTTTTGTTTCCACTTGGTTGATTTCATCCCTGAGTTTGATTATTTCCTGCCACTTACTACTCTTGGGTGAATTTGCTTCTTTTTGTTCTAGAGCTTTCAGATATGCTGACAAGGTGATAGTGCATGATCTCTCCAGTTTCATTTGGAGACACTCTGAGCTATGAGTTTTCTTCTTAGCACTGCTTTCATTGTGTCCCATAAGTTTGGGTATGGTGTTTCTTCATTTTCACTAAACCCTAAAAAGTCTTTAATTTCTTTATTTCTTCCTTGACTAAGTAATCATTGAGTCAAATGTTGTTCAGCTTCCATGTGTATTTAGGCTTTTTGTTGTTATTGAAGATCAGCCTTACTCCATGGTAATCTGATAAGATGCTTGTGTTTATTTCAATCTTCTTATATCTGTTGAGGCCTGTTTTGTGTCTGATTATACGGTCAATTTTTGAGAGGGTACCATGAAGTATTGAGAAAAAGGTATATTCTTTTGTTAGGGTGAAATGTTTTATAGATATCTGTTAAATATTTTTTGTTAATAACTTCTGTGTCTCTGTTTAGTTTGTTTCCATGACCCGTCTATTGATGAGAGTGGGGTGTTGAAGTCTCCCATTATTATTGTGTGAGGGGCAATGTGTGCTTTGAACTTTAGTAAAATTTCTTTTATGAATGTGGTTGCCCTTGCCTTTGGAGCATAGGTGTTCAGAATTGAGAGTTCTTCTTGGTAGATTTTACCTTTGATGTGTATGAAGTATCCCTCCTTATCTTTTTTGATAACTTTAGGTTGAAAGTCAATTTTATTTGATATTAGAATGGCTACTCCATCTTGTTTCTTGGGACCACTTGCTTGGAAAATTGTTTCCTAGCCTTTTACTGTGAGGTAGTGTTTGTCTTTGTCATTGCTTATGTATCTAGTCTGTTAGTCTGTGTCTTCTTATTGGGGAATTGAGTTCATTGATATTAAGAGATATTAAAGAAAAGTGGTTGTTGCTTCCTGCTATTTTTGTTGTTAGAAGAAGGTTATTTTCTTTCTAGTTCTAGTTTCCCTCCTTGTTTTGGAGTTTTCCTTTTATTATCCTTTGGAAGGCTGGATTTATGGAAAGATATTGTTTGAATTTGGTTTAGTCATCGAATACCTTTATTTGTCCATCTATGGTAATTTAGAGTTTTGCTTTGTATAGTAGCCTGGGCTGGCATTTGTGTTCTCTTTAGGGTCTGTATGATGTCAGCCCAGGGTCTTCTAGCTTTCTTAGTCTTTGGTGAGAAGTCTTGTGTAATTCTGATAGGCCTGCCTTTACATGTTACTTGATTTTTTCTCCTCACTGCTTTTAATATTCTTGCTTTGTTTTGTGCATTTGGTGTTTTGATCATTATGTGACAGGAGGAATTTCTTTTCTGGTCCAATCTATTTTTGAGTTCTGTAGGCTTCTTGCATGTTCATGGGCATCTCTTTCTTTAGGTTATGGAAGTTTTCTTCTATAATTTTGTTGAAGATATTTACAGACCCTTTAAGTTGGGTATCTTCACTCTCTTCTATGCCTATTATCCTTAGGTTGGGTCTTCTCATTGTGTCTTGTATTTCCTGGATGTTTTCAGTTAGGAGCTGTTTTCATTTTGCATTTTCTTTGACTGCTGTGTCAATGTTTTCTATGGTATCTTCTGCTCCTGAGATTCTTCTGTCTCTTGTATCCTGTTGGTGATGCTTGCATCTATAACTTCTGACCTCTTTCCTAGGTTTTCTATTTCCAGAGTTGTCTCTCTTTGTGATATCTTTATTGTTTCTACTTCCATTTTTAGATCCTGGATGGTTTTGTTTTAAATTCCTTTACCTGATTGACTGTATTTTCCTGTAATTCTTTAAAAGATTTTTGTGTTTCCTCTTTAATGTTTTCTACTTGTTTACTTGTGTTCTTCTGTAATTCCTTATGTGATTTTCATGTTTGCTCTTTGTACTGGCTAGTTTTGTGTGTCAACTTGACACAGGCTGCAGTTATCACAGAGAAGGGAGTTTCAGTTGGGGAAGTGCCTCCATGAGATCCAGCTGTGGGGCATTTTCTCAATTAGTGACCAAGGGGGTAGGGCCCCTTGTGGGTGGTGCCATCTCTGGGCTGGAAGTCTTGAGTTCTATAAGAGAGCAGGCTGAGCAAGCCAGGAGAAGCAAGCCAGTAAAGAACATCCCTCCATGGCATCTGCGTCAGCTCCTGCTTCCTGACCTGCTTGAGTTCCAGTCCTGACTTCTGGTGATCAACAGCCATGTGGAAGGAAGCTCAATAAACCCTTTCCTCCCCAACTTGCTTCTTGGTCATGATGTTTGTGCAGGAATAGAAACCTTGACTAAGACATTATTTAAGGTCTATCTGTTTTCCTGCATTTCTTTAAGGGAGTTATTTATGTCCTTCTTAAAGTCCTCTATCATTATCATGATAAGTGATTTTAAATCCAAATCTTACTTTTCTGGTGCGTTGGGTTATCCAGGACTTGTTATTGTGGGAGAATTGGATTCTGATGAGGCCATGTAGCCTTGGTTTTTGTTGGTAAGGTTCTTACGCCTGCCTTTTGCCATCTAGTTATCTCTGGTGTTAGTTGGTCTTGCTGTCTCTGGTGTGAGCTTGTCCCTCCTGTGGGCCTGTAAGTGCGTGTCAGGACTCCTGGAAGACCAACTCTCTCCTGGCAGGACCTGTGCACAGAGGGCTTTGGAACAGCCCCAGCTCCTGGGTGCTGATGGATGCAGGGAAGGACCCTGTCCCAGCTGCTCTGTTGCTTCTGTTTCCTGTTTGCTCCTGGCTTGTCCTTCCTTAGACAGCCACTGGAGAGAAAATGGCAATCTCAGCTCTGAGTCCAGGAGTCAGAGCACTCCCTGGAGATGATCTCTCCCCAGGCAGGAAGTAAGCACAGAGGGCTGTGAAATAGCCTCATCTCCTGGGTGCAGATGGAGGGAGGAAGGACCCTGTCCCAGCTGCTCTACAGCTTCTGTGGCCTGAGTACTCCTGGCTGGTCCCACCTTGCCTCCATCTTTTCTTTTCTTTTTGTTCTTTTTTTTTAATTTTTAAAAATTTTTTATTAGATATTTTCTTTATTTACATGTCATATGATTTCTCCTTTCCCAGTGTCCCCTCCAAAAAACAAACAAACAAACAAACAAATAAAAATAAGAACAAACCCCTGTTGCCTCCCCCCTCTCCATGCTTGCCAACCCACCCTCTCCCACTTATTGGCTCTGGCATTCCCCTACACTGGGGTACAGAACCTTCACAGGGCCAAGGGCCTCTCCTCCCATTGATGATCGACTTTGCAATCCTCTACTATACACATGCTGCCAAAACAATCAGTCCCTCCATATATAGTCCTTGGTTGGTGGTTGAGTCCCTGGGAGCTCTGAGGGTACTCGTTAGTACATATTGTTGTTTGACCTAAGTCTCCATCTTTTCTTTTTTTTTTTTTTTAGGATTCTTTTTTTTTATTAGATATTTTCTTTATTTACATGTAAATTTTCCCTTTCCCAGGTTCCCCTCCAAAAAACAAACAAACAAAAACTACAAGAACAAACCCCCTTTCCCTCCCCCCTCCCCATGCCTGCCGCCCCACCCTCTCCCACTTATTGGCCCTGGCATTCCTCTACACTGGGGCACAGAATCTTCACAAGGCTGAGGTCCTTTCCTCCTATTGATGATCAAATTTGCAATCCTCTACTATACACATGCTGCCAGAACATTCAGTCCCACCCTGTATAGTCCTTGATTGGTGGTTGGGTCCCTGGGAGCTCTGAGGGTACTAGTTAGTAATTGTTGTTCCTTATAAGGGGCTGCAAAAACTTCAGCTCCATAGATCCTTTCTCTAATTCCTTCATTGGGGACAATGTACTCAGTTCAATGAATGGTTGTTAGCCTCTACATCTGTATTAGTCAGGTATTGTCAGAGCCTCTCAGGAGATAGCTATATGCTTGTCCTTCCTTCAGTCTCTGCTTCATAGTTAATCTCTGCCACTCCTTCTGTGGGTGTTTGGTTCCCCCCCCCC
>JADRCD010126442.1:0-12715 GCA_019843815.1 Montemys delectorum | reverse complement strand
TCCATTTTGCTGTTTATCACCAAAGGAAGTCAGGACATGAACTCATGTAGGGCAGGAGCTGATGCAGAGGCTATAGAGGGGTGCTGCTTACTCACTTGCTTCCCCTGGCTTGCTCAGCCTGCTTTTTTATAAACCGAGGACTACCAGCTCAGGGATGGCACCACCCACAATAGGCTGGGCCCTCACCTCTTGATTACTAATTGAGAAAATGCCTTACAGCTGGATCTGATGGAGACTTTTTCTCAAGGGAGGCTCCTTTCTCTGTGATAATTCCAGCTTGTGCTAGGTTGACCCACAAAACCAGCCACTGCACTAACATTCCCTCATATTTCTTCAATGAATTTTTTCCACCTGTTTGGCCCTCTTTTTCAATGGAGTTTTTAAGGAAGGACCATTTAGTTGTTTCAACTTGGAATTTCAGTCTGTAGGCTATCAATTGCAATTCTGACTTCAATGTAAATATCTAAGGTTTTCACAGCATATATACATTGATCAAAACAATGCACTTGGAATGACCCAAAGAGGACTGAAATAGGAGTCATTTAAAAAAAGATCTTACCCTTCTCAGCTTAAATTCCTGACTGCTCAGAAATATCCCCAAGCTGAGATAGATACTTTTGTGATAAGTAGTAAAGCTAAAACCTTTAAAATAGAATAAGGTCTGGCTTGAGCTTAAGGTGAATGAGTGAATCATGTGCCCGATTAAATTAGTATTGCACAGAAGTGGAACCAGAAGGGGGTTAGAGTATACCAGCTCTCTTCCCTCTGGGGTGATTTTTCCATCTGCACAATATAGGCCTGCTAACAGATAATGAATGGTGAGAGGTCCCAAAGTGACAGTGGCAGAAGAATACAGAAGAATCCTATTAGCTAACCCCTCCAAAATATATTCTGGAAGCTGCTACTTAGGCTTTTTTTTTTCCTTAAAGAGTACCTATTAGCACAAATTAAATATAGAGATGAACTGCTCTCCTCCATGATGCCATTTAGGGAATTGATGCTTCAAAATAGTCATGGGGGTGGAAACGAAGTAAAGCAAATGCCAAAGCTATTTATTCATTCTATATGTAAAGGTTTCTGGAAACTCTATCTCTCATGTTTACATCCCATGAAACTTAGAGCAGAACCTGGGAAGGAGATCATGATTGAAATTAAGCTAATTAGTATATTACATTTTTCAGGACATAGTGTTTGTTCAGTAATGACCCTACAATCGTATACAAAGTCTATTAAACACAAAGAGGCTGTTTACAAGATCTCTAGGGAAATGATAGCTTTTCCTACTTTACTTGAATGTAAGAGTCTGGCTAGTACATAAAGGAAGTGACTGAAAAATAAAATAAGAGGTCAGATCAGTGACAAAAATCTTTTGAACACCAAATCCAACTGTGCCTGTGGCAAGCCCTTCCTTTGGAGTTTTTATTTGCATAAACCATTAAGTTCATTTAATTCTATTTTGCTCATACAAATTTGGCTCAGGTGCATTTTCTAGATATGTTTATTCAATAATCAATGAAAAGTAAGTGCAAACTTCCAGGAGAGTTGGTTTAATGGCCTAGAATTTTTAACTAACCCATAGACAAAGCTGCCGGATGCTATCAACTACCATTTCATTTGTACATAATTAAAACATGGCCTGAGTGCATCACCAAATTCTCAAGATAATTTCTAGTGTTCAAATAAACAGCATTATTCGTGGGGGGTTATTATATAAATGTTCTTACAAAAAATTGAAAGAGAAGGGAAATTATGACCTTTGTTTGATACTGAATAAAAGAAAAAAAAACATAAAAAATATCAGCTCTCCCCAAAAGTTACCTGTAAAATCTCAAGTATGTTACCAAAGGATATGACAGGAACCACAACTACAACTAGATGTTGTAGTAAGGGAAGGTAGAGATGAATAAACAGTACACAGAAGATTTTCAGGTCAGTAAACATATTCTGTATGTCACTGTAATGGTGATACAACTCATAGTATCTTCTATACCACCAACAGTCAACACTGATTTAGAATATAGAATTTTGATGTTTGTTACATAACCATGTAGGTTTGTCAATTTTTAATAAATGTGCCAATTCAGTTTATTTGGGATGATTGACACCTATGACAACATAAGGGTATGTTGTACCTTATGTGGGGACGGGGGGGGGGGGCTATGAGAAATCTCTACCTTCATTTCTTATATTTTTTCCTCTTACATTCATATAATATAATTTAACATTATCCACCCCACTCTTCCATTTCAACTCCCTCAGAACCTCCCTAAGGCTTGTCTCTCTCCCCACTTTATCTCTTCCCTGTCATCTTCCACCTCAGCTGAGGTGATTTAAAGAATTCAATTAATTTAATGTTTGAATATGAGGCCATCTACCAGAGCATAAGCAACATACCAGGAGCACACCTCCAAAGGTAAATGATTCTTCCTTCCTCACTAGCTATCAACTGCTAAGAACTTCTAAGCTAGAATTAGGGCCTTGTGAGCCCTCTTTCTCATCCATACTAGAGTTTTGATTTCTGCATGTCTTATGCACATAGCCATAACTAAATTTCATGAGTGCAAGGACTATGCTATGTACAGAAGACAGGCTCTCCTTCAAATCAAATGAGATAGTTAAGAATCTTAACTCTCCTGGTTGAACAGCTATGAATAGTTATTTTGTTGATGTACTTTAATCTAATATCTTAAGATTTTTAAACTACAGATTTGGGCTAACAAATGGTAACTGCTAGCATTCATGATTTTAGGTGCTATAAAATATTTATGAATTATAAAGTCTTCCTCTGTGGGATGTGTTACAATAAGCAAACCTATACATATAAAAACACATACACAAATCCTCAGAAACACTGAAATAGGTATGTTTAAAGTCTACTGTCTTCATGGGGGGTTTATTGCTGTAAAGAGACAGTATGACCAAGGCAACTCTTAAAAAGGCAAACATGTAGTTGGGGCTGGCTTACATTTTCAGAGGTTTAGTCCATTATCATCATGGTAGGAAGCATGACAGCATGCAGGCTGGACATAGCTTGAGCATATGTATGAGACTTCAAAGCCTGTCTCAGTGACATACCCCCTCCAAAAGGCCACACCTCCTAATAGTGCCACTCCCTAGGGCTAAGCATTCAAACACTGAGTCTATGGAGGCCATATGTATTCAAACCACCACATCTACTTTTAATATAAGAAGATAATAAGGCTCAGAAATAAAAATTAAATATTTCAGGATTATGTGGTATGTGGTGAAACTGAGATATGTACAAAAACCTAATTCTATAGACCAGTGGTTCTCAACCTTCCTAATAATGTGTGACCTCTTAATACAGTTCCTCATGTTGTGGCAACTTCCAACATATTATTTCATTGCTACTTCATAACTTTATTTTTGCTACTGTTATGAATTGTAATATAAACATCTGATATGAAGAATGGCTGATATTTAACCCCTACAGGGTTTTGACCCACAGGTTGAGAACCACTGCCACAGAAAATTATTCCAACCCCTTAAATGAAATAACCATTACAACTTCTAATAAAAGCAAAGAAACAATTGTGAACCCGTGCTTTGACAATAAATCCATTTAGGAGTGTTTGCTTAATTTTGCCAGTGTCCTAAATGGTTCAGAAATGTGTAAAAAATGAATTTTGTGCTAAAGATACTAACTGTATGTTTATTTGGGGTTGTAACTTAGATAGATCTTGTAGTTGTGAAACTGGAAGCAACAGAATATAAGGTATAATGGCAAAGAAACGAACTGAAAAGTAATGTTAAGACATGACCATGATCATTCAGCAGTTGATAGAACAAATCTCTACTTGCTATAGAAAATCAAGGTCAGAAACCACAGCAAACTTCATTGTGATATTAAAATTTCTTTAACCCCCAGTTTCAGGCAAACAAAGAGACTGAGTGAAGTCTCTTTGGAACATAATTATAACTTTTATTTGCTAGATATAATTGAGGTTTACTACTGAATGAACTCATCCTTTCTAGTTCTTTCTGAACTCTGGCTGGCTGGTTCTACTCAGCTGTTCTGGTTCAAACTCCTCAGCAAGCTAACTGATTTAATCTAACTTTTTTCAGCTTCACATTAAATTCCATTGCTTGGAAATCTGTTATCTTCTAGATCCTTCTTATTCCTTGGCTTCAGCTGCCTCGGTTGACCTACACTGAACCTTATGAACTCAGGAACAAACTGAATTCCACTGCACTGTGCTCATTGCACTGACTCCCAACTGACCAACTGACCAAACAGAATTGTACAACTGCCAAACTAACTGAACAGAATTGTACAAACAACTGTGTTCAACTGACTGACCTCTCTTTCCTTGCACTGCTCTTAAGTAGCCTCTTTTTCCTATGCTGTTCTCATAAGAATTGGGCATATCCTATCTCTGACTCATTCTGCCAAATCTTTCTCTAATTGGCCACTTTGTCTCTCAATTAGATGTCACTTTCAAACATGACTGCTTCCTTCTACAAACTAACCTTACCTCCATCTTTATGGATTAAAGGTATATACTAAGGGCATGTCTGTATTCCAGCCAGACCACACTGTAAGCCATGGCATGTCTTACAGGTATCTCACCCAGATCACATAGACCTAAAAGGTCTTTGCATGTGATCTCTTGCCAGAGCAGCCATGCTGTTGAATTAAAATTCCTCTACCTATACTAAAAACTTGGGTTAATAGATCCACATATGACATGAAACTCTCATGTCATGTAATAAGTATTAACTCTTGTGCAAATCTGAGCTGATTTTAATAGTTCTAGGATTTTATAAGTGATGATGTCTTGGTGAATCATAAATTCATGTTGAATACTGACTGTCAGAATTTAGTTTAGGACAAGAATTAATCTATTTTTGGCCACCAAATTATGCCTTTGAAATATATGTTTGTCATATTTCATTACTTTGTTACTGCCTATAGACTTTCAGTAAAATCTGGTTTAAATAACTTATCTAATTATTCTATGATTATTTTATGGAGAGAAGTAGGTGTTGATGTGGTGTTAACATGAAAATATTTCACATGATTGATTCTTTAAAAGTGGATCAAAGATAGTAATGGCCAAAACTTTGAGAGATAGTTCTTCATATATATGTTCTAGAAATTGAACAATATTTTATTTTTGGCATCTTAATTACTAAGCCAGTTGTACTCTCCAAATATAATTTAAATCTGTTAAATATTTAATTATGAGGAATTGTTTTTCCTTCTTAAAAGGATCTTCTTGCTGGGATTCCTCATATCTTCATTTTCTGCAAGTTCCTTTTCAGATTCCTTCATTAACTCTTCTGGTGTTTAAATACTGATTTTATCCTACAATTCTCCATGCATTGATCATTTCTCCTTTATATATATATATATATATAGTATGTATATATATATATAGTATGTATATATACATTATACATGCTAAACCATAATTATTCCATTGCCAAGACCATAATTAGTTAATTACACAAAACTATGTATTGTCATAAGAGAGGTATACATCATTGGACATTTACATCTGGACACAATTTTACCATATTTTCCTCATACAAGAGATGAATAATGTATTTTTACACATATCTAAAATTTTTGGGCGACACTGCACAAGTACCAAGTGTGCATGAAGAGATTACAGAAATAGTCATGCAGTATAATTTTATGTGAACTTGACACAAATTAAAGGTATCTGAGAGGAAAAAGCCTCACTTGAAAAAAAATGCTTACATAAGATCAAGCTGTAGGCAAGCCTGTAGGGTGTTTTCTCAATTAGTGATTGTTGGAGGAGGGCCTTGACCATTGTGGATGGTGCTATTCCTGGGCTGGTGGCTCTGCATTTTATAAGAAAGCAGGCTGATCAAACAAACCCTGATGAGCAAGCCAGTAAGCAGCACCCCTCCATAGCCTCTGCATCAGCTCCTGCCTCAAGATTTCAACTCTGTTTGAGTTCCTATCCTGACTTACTTTGATGATGAACAATGATATGTAAGTATAAGCTGATTAAACCTTTTCTTCCCCAACTTGCTTGTTCTTCATGGTGTTTCATTGCTGCTATAAAAAACCAAACTCAGACAATAGTAAAACTTTTTAGAACCTTTCTCTAATTCCTTCATTGGGGACAGTGTACTCAGTTCAATGAATGGTTGTGAGCCTCTACATCTGTATTAGTCAGGTATTGTCAGAGCCTCTCAGGAGATATCTATATGCTTGTGAAGGTTTTGTGCCCCAGTGTAGGGGAATGTCAGGGCCAATAAGTGGGAGAGGGTGGGGTGGCAGGCATGGAGAGGGGGGAGGCAAAAGGGGTTTGTTCTTGTTGTTTTTGTTTGTTTGTTTTTTGGAGGGGAACCTGGGAAAGGGAAAATTTACATGTAAATAAAGAAAATATCTAATAAAAAAAAGGGAAAAATTTTTTTTAGAGGAAACAATGCAGGCTTTCAGGCGGTACAGCAAACATTATGATCCTTGCATGGGTAGACTTGCTCTTGAATGAGGTGAACACCCTTCTGGACCTAAAATAGGGAATATTAAGGCTTTCTTACCAAGTTTCTCAGATTTAGTGAGAGAGATGGTAATGTTTACAAGTTTTCATCAATCAGACAGCAAAAGTAGAATCAAGTTCTTATTAAAGATTTGCTTCTTAAATCATTTTGATTTAAACTTGACCACTAATATATGTGAATCTTGAAATTTATAGTTTTAGCCACCATCTATGACATCTAAATGATAAAATTTTCAGGCTGATACTTCTGCTTGGATATCTGGTAAGCCCAACCTATTCAAAACTGAATTCTTATTTCCACTCTGTAAATGACCTCTCTAGTTCTTAGAAACATGAGAAATAGCCTGAAGGTATTTTTCTTTTCATCCCTTTCATGCTCATTCCTATTAGGGAGAAAAATCTTTGCTGATCCTTTATAGGTCACCATTATCTACCTTATGTTGTAAGGGTCTATAATTTGTGAAGAATGATACCCCAGACTCAAATAATATACAACAGTGAACAGCACTTATTCTACAGAGAACCTGAACGCAAAGGTACATCACACTTTAGGATGGAAGACTGAAGTGGACTTTGCAGGGTCAGTTTAAAGACTGTTAGGGTAGGAGTGGGTGACTCTTACCTTTCTTTCCTTTGATAGTTGGTTCTATCTCCTTGATTGGTGGATTCTATCTCCAGGGGTATAGTTGCCTTTGTGATTGGTTAAGGCTCTGGGGGAATGGGGGGGGACTTTTGCTAATAAGTATCTGTGGCTCAAGCTAGATGGTAGGGTAGCTCTACAGCTCTTGATTGGCTGCCCATAAGGTTGGCTCAGGTTAGGTGGTGGGGCAGCTTCCTGATTGGCTGCCCTTGAGGTGGGGCTTTTCCTAAAATTGACTTGTTCCAGACTTTTCCAGTTTGGGGAAACAGAAATTTAGACCTAGTCTTTCAAACTGCCAGTTTGCAGCCTGTCATGGAGTTGGCCTGACTCTGGCTAACTCTAACTCTCAATGTAAGTCTCCTGTTGTCTCTTGTTGAAATAACCATGTTCTCATGTCTACTGTGTGACTTTCCATGCTCACTACAATTGCCATCTTAGTCTAAAAGTGTGGTCTGTTGATTTGATATATAAAAGTGAGTATTCTATTTTTATTGGCTATTTTATTTATTTACATTTCAAATGTTATCCCCTTTCCTGGTTTCCCCTCTAGAAACCCACTATTCCATAGCTCCTCCCCCTGCTTCTATGAGGTTGTTCAACCACCCACCTAATCACTCCCACCTCACTGCTCTGGCATTCCCCTGCACTGGGGCATTGAACCTTCCCAGGACCAAAGGTCTCTCCTCCCATTGATGCCATACAAGTTCATCCTCTGCTACATATGTGGCTGGAGCCATAGGTCTCTCCATGTGTACTCTTTGGTTGATGGTTTAGTCCCTGGGAGTTCTGTGTGTGTGTGTGGGGGGGGGTCTGGTTGGTTGATACTGTTGTTCTTCCTATGGGGTTGCAAATCTCTTTCAGTCCTTTCTCTAACTCCTCTATTGGGGTCCCTGTGCTCAGTCCAATGGTTGGCTGCAAGCATCTACTTCTTTATTTGTCAGGCTCTGGCAAAGCCTCTCAGGAGACAGCTAAATCAGGCTCCTGTCAGCAGGCATTTCTTGGCATCCTCAATAGTGTCTGGGTTTGGTGTCTGTATATAGGATGGATCCCTAGGTTGGGCAGTCTCTGGATGGCCTTTCCTTCAGTCTCTGTTCCACTCTTTGTCCCCATATTTCTTTTAGATAGTAGAAATTTTGGATTAAAAACTTGGAAATGAGTGGGTGGCCTCATCCCCCAACCAGGGGCCTTGCCTACCCTCTGGAAATGGTCTCTTCAGGTTTTCCCTCCCCTTTTTTGGGCATTTCAGCTAATCTCATCCCTGTTGGATCCTAGGAGTATCTTCCTTTCCTGGCATCAGGGACTTGCTTGTAGCTACCCCCAGTTCTCCATCCTCCACTGCTATATACCTCTGTTAAAATTCCTGACCCTTTGAATTTCATCTCCTTCTCCTTCCACACCTGATCCTGTTCCCCTTTTATCCCCTCTCCCTTCTCTCTTCCTTCCAAGTCCCTCCCATTTTCTACCTCCTGTAAATATTTTGTTCCCTGTTCTAAGGAGGACTGAAGCATACATACTTTGGTCTTCCTTCTTCTTCAGCTTCATATGATCTGTGAATTGTATCTTGGGTATTCCAAGCTTTTGGGATAATATACACTTATCAGTGAGTGCATATCTTGTGTGTTCGTTTGTGACTGGGTTACCTCACTCAGGATGATATTTTCTAGTTCAATACATTTGCCTAAGAATTTCATGAAGTCATTGTTTTTAAAGATTTATTTATTTTATGTATATGAGTATACACTAAAGCTGTACAGATAGTTGAGAGCCTTCATCTGGTTGTTGGGAATTGACTTTTAGGACCTCTGCTTGCTTCAGTCAGTCCAGCTCACTCCAGTAGACCCTGCTTGCTCAGTCTCTGCTCACTCCAGCCCAAAGATTTATTTATTATTATAAATAAGTACACTGTAGCTGTCTTCAGATGCACCAGAAGAAGGCATCAAATCTCATTATGAGTTGTTGTGAGCTACCATATGGTTGCTGGGATTTGAACTTAGGACCTTCAGAAGAGCAGTTGGTGCTCTTACCGGCTGAGCCATCTCACCAGCCCTTTTTGTTGTTTTTGTCTACTCTTCTGAACTGCCTGTCATTCTTTCATATTTACTTTAGGTTTAAGCAACATCAAAATTCTTGTGATTCTTAAAAAGACTTAAAGCCATTATTTGTCCTTATTCCTTTTTATGTGATACTCTTTTTATTCAAGATCTTTTATGCCTCTGTCTTTTAGATGATCCTCTTTATTTCTCTAGACAATGCCAATAACCTTTCCTCTGTGAGGATTTCCTTTATTTTTCAGGCTGCGTTATTAGTGCAGCACTTTATGTGTAATGAGTTTCGTAACTATAGCATCACTTATTCTGAGCTTAAATTGTTATGTTTCTTACATACACTATCTTGGGGAATTGAGTACTATGGAGTGCTCAGTCCTAATGAGACATCTCTTTCACACACCCTGCTCCCAGTGCTCAGAGGTCATTGTACAAGATGGAGGCCAGAAAGATTGCAAGAGCCCAGAAGCACTGGACAACTACAAAGAATCTTTTTCTGAACAAGGTAGTGCAGTTGCACATAGGAATTCATAATCACTGTGGCAGTATGCACAAGACCTTCGCAAGCTCAAGTCAATTAAAATCTTAGCATGGAGGAGGAAGGTGAGCTTTAAGTTTGACCTTTTGCTTAGGAACCATTGGCATTTGAAAGTTGCTGGAAGATCAGTCATTTTTCTTTGAGTGCATGGTCCCTGATTGGTAGCACAGTATAGTAGGTGGTAGGTGGTCACACACCCATGAGTATATAGGCAGCACTTAATTAGACTTGAGGGATTTAAATATATATACATATATATTTATTATTAAATATTACATATTAAATATATATATATATGTGTTATGAAGTTAAATGGATGCAAAATATGATCACTATGGGTTGGAGGATAGATTTGTAAGAGATGAGGAGGATATAAATATGATGAAAATACAATATATGAAATTCTCAAAGAATCAATAAAGTTATTATAAAATAATTGAGCATTTATATCCATATGTTAACTACTATAAGATTAACATGAAAAAAGCTGCAGTGAGTTACCAAGGATTATTGTTACCAAGTAGTTGAACTCTCAGCACATCATCCAAATATTGCTTGGATTTATACACTTAATGGCCTTTCTTTATAGTCACTTTATTTTGACTTTATTTATAGTCACTATTTTATTTATTTATAGTCAGTGTTGTATTTCTTAGAAAAAACATAGAGTAGAGAGCTTCACATATGTATACTGTGTGCTGAAGAGACTAGGACATGTGAGGTCAACACTGAACAAATGCCAAAGGATACTATAACATGGGTGTTATATTTGTGTTACAAAGTTAAATCAAGCAATTATATTCAAAATCTTCAAAGTTAAGGAAGGATTGAAAGCAAAGATAAATTTTTATGATTTAAATACGTATGTGAGGAGTGGTTATTGCTTCTTAAAGGCAATCAATCACACAATTGAAATGAAAACACCATAAAAGATCTTTAACCATCCTATTCCACAGCATCCAGGTCCGTCACTTACATCTTGAATGGTCTATAAAGAGAAATGACTTTAAATTCTGCCATCTGTTCCTTGCATCTAGAATAAGTACCACAGAAAGCACTGAGAATGTGTTTTATGCAAGAACTGTCACACAAAGAGCAGAAGTTATGCCTAAAATTGTAGTGCTCAAACCGAGGAGCTGAACAATAGCCAAAGACGGAGAAGTTCTAACACCTGGCAGGTTAGGGAAAGGAAAATGGGAAAATGAATCTTGCTGTTTAGCTAACATTCAAAGAGAAAGTCATAAAGAGCATACAACTAGGTTGTCTGCCCCATTGTCAATTTGGAAGTGTTTTGTTGCACTCCAATCTTCTCATCTGAGGTCTCTTCTTCCCTATGAATCTTCCTCATCCTTTATGATATAGTTCAAATCCTACCTATTTTGTGGGATGCCCCCAGGTACTCCAGTAAGCACTGGAAATCTCCCCTTATTGCTTTTAAAAAGCTGTATTTATATGTCGATTTAGCACTTTTTAGCTAGAATTGGAGCCAGGTGTGAGCTGCTTCAGCACAGAGAACAGTTTTGTTTTGTTTTGTTTCATATTTCTATGCTCAAACCAACCACTCAGTGCAGGACTGAGCTGATGAGAGGCTCCCACTGAATGCTTTCTGAACTGAAACAGATTTGAAGAGATTAAGAAATGACTCAATTATAAATATTTTTCTCACCCAAAATGACTTGTTCCTCTAAGGACAAGTTTTACAAAATCAGTAAGTCTCAAATAATTTTCTCTGAAATTTTCTGTACTTTTTTTTTTTGCTGAAATTTTAGCTCTGAATTGCATTCTTTGCTAGTAAAAATGACTCTGTCAGAGGGAAAGCTGAGATGTTATATGTAATTTTGGCTGAGTCGTGCTTTATTCTCCTTCAGCTTTCCGAACAGTCAACCTTGATTCCAGGTTTCCTCGAAAGTGTCTGTTGACCATGCCACATATGCTACAGCTAACAAGAGTCTCTCTCTTGGCAAGTAAGTCTTTGATTTTTTAAAAAAAAAAAAACTGGAGATAAGGTAACCTAGAAGTGAACCTAAAATTCATTTATATGGGAAAATGAAAGACATTGGAATAAGAAAAAAAATTAAGAGGGGTAAAACTGAGAGAAAAGAAGGAAAATATCACTATCTTAAAAGTTTATAAACTTCCTACTTTAGCTTCTCTATTTTATACCCAAACATAGATATTTTCTTAAGGTAATTATGAAACCAGAGAAAAAAAGTAGTGTCACTGTGATATATGTTCACAGAGACCATAACAACAAGCATCAGTTTTTGTTAGGAGCCGCATCTTCATATCCAGCTGAATGGTAAAGGCTACAAGTAAGAGAAAACTTAAACCAATAGGACTTAAGCAATATTATATTTATTAATAATTGTGACACAATGGTCAATAACATTTAGCGAGAAAATACTTCATTTAGTTTTCAAATTTTTTTTTTTTAAATCAGAGAACCAGGTTTTTAGTGTACTATATGTTGGTTCCCTTCAAGGTTATAAGATGGCTGTGGTAGTTATGCCATAATCCTATGGCATGTGGTAATTTAGAGGAAGAAAAAAAATCATAGGTATTTTGTTTCTGTTTAGGAGTTAAGAAACATTTCTCAGATATAAACTCACTGTACTACCAATCATAATGTTTTCCTTTTTAATCCTACTTGCTGGTCACTGAAAAGGATGTTAGTGTTAGTGTTGGAATCACTGTTACAATAACCACTGAAACTAAGGATGATGCTTACCTGATGGAGAGAGAACTGAGCACTGAAGCACCAGGTAGAGGTGCCTTGTAATCCAAACAGGGAGGGGGCAAGTGTCCAGAGAAGGAAACCAAACTGGATGCTATGATCATTTTCTTGAGTTCAAACTAAAATCCTATAAAACCAGAAATGTTAGTGGTATTTAGAAATCAGTAGCGCGTGCGCACACACACACACACACACACATACACACACACACACACACACACACACACAAACACACACACACACACACATACACACATT
>JADRCD010126438.1:3527-28020 GCA_019843815.1 Montemys delectorum | reverse complement strand
AAAAGAAAGAAAGAAAGAAAGAAAGAAAGAAAGGAAGGAAGGAAGAAAGGGGAAAAAAGAAAGAAAAGGTTTTCTCCAGAAAAAAAAAAAGTCCCCAATTGGTTATATAGTACCAACTGGACAGCTCTGAAATTATATAATACAAGTAATATTACATAGAGTGAACAGAGTAAGTGTGGGAGTGTGTGTGTGTGTGTGTGTGTGTGTGTGTGTGTGTGTGTATACAATTAAAAAGAGGCAAAGGCCATAAATTTGGGAGAGTAAAAGGCAGGGTACATGATAGGGGGTTGGGGAGGAAAGAGTAAAGGAAGAAATGATGTAATCATATTTTAATTGAAAAACAAAACAAAACTAGAAAGGCTGAGGAGAAGGCACAGCATTTAAGACCACTTGCTGCTATGCCGGGCAGTGGTGGCACACACCTTTAATCCTGGCAATTGGGAGGCAGAGGCAGGCGGATTTCTGAGTTCAAGGCCAGCCTGTTCTACAGCCTGGACTACACAGAGAAACCCTATCTCGAACCACCCTCACAAAAAAAACCAAAAAAAAAAAAAAACAAAAAAAACCAAACCCCACTTGTTGCTGTTCTAGAGGACATAAGTTCGGTTTCCTAGCACTCATGATAGGCGGTTTATAACTGCCTATGACTCCAAATCAAGAGTATATGACATACTGTTCTGATTTTTATGAGCACATGTACACATATACACACACATGAATAAGTAATAAAATATAATCATATAAATATATGCTTCATAGATACATGCACATGCATTCAGACATTAACAACCATGTATGTACACACAAACACACACATAAATAAATAAATAAGTAAGTAAATAAGTAAATAAATAAATGAATGAATCTCCCTAGCTCTTCAGAAAACTCTAAGTGCCTTGGTCGGCCCATGTCCCCCTCCCTTCCCTCCACTGGGCTGCAGAGGATCCACATAAAGCACTCTGCCTTACTGAAGTTCAAGCTCCTTGAGGGCATAGTGTCTGGCAGGACATTGACTCTGCTTCCAGCCACAAAGCAGCTACTCCCTCAGTGCATAAGACCTGTCCTACTGGTCTAAAGACCCACATTATTATGCGCACATCACACAAGGACATATGTTTGTGTTCAGTTCAACGCCATTTCCTATTTCTATTTACTGTTTGGCTTATTTGATTCAAATATTGTCATCAGAACAATACGGTAAAGCCAGGAAAATTAAGTATTATATCTATTGCTTCCTTCTTAGTTTAAGAGGAAGTTCCTTAAACACAGTAAGTATTAAATAAAGACTTAATAGCAACAGTAGTCTGAAATGTACAGGAGTATACCTAAGTCTATAGGATGCTTTTGAAAGGTAAAAGTGAATAAGATAAATAGATAATGAATGAATGAAGTGATAAGGTAACTCAACAATTTGCTTTAAGAGGTCAACTTCAACACCAACCCTATTATCAGTCTTCGGCCACACAGCATACTTGTAATATATCGTGTTCAGGATCTTCACAAGAAACAAAAAAAGATGATAAAATGAGTTTTCCACGTGGGACTCTTCCTTCAGTTGAAGTCTATAGAGACACTCTGCCCTCCTTCTTCAGCTCACACAAGCGGTGACCAGAGGGTACAGACAGTCATGTTTGCTTGTGAAATGCCACCTACCAGGTCGTGGTTGTAAATCACAGGTCCTCAGCTTGTAGTCACTCCATTTGGGGAGAGGGAGGGTTATAGAACATTAGAAAATGGAGCCTATCTGTAAGAAGTAAGTATGGAAGGTGGAGGGCAGGGAGCAAGGTCTTACAGCCCTGTGTTGCCTTGTTGCCTGTTTTCTTCCTGCCTCTAGATCCCCTTAGATTGTGAGCAAAACTCTTCCATTCCTGTATCCACAGCAAAAGGCATCCCATGACCTCCAGCATTCCTTCCTCTCCAAAATCAACTGGACCCTCAAACTCCTAGCCAACATAATTGCTTCATCCCTTCTGCCGATTCATGGTAAGAATTAGCCACTGGAAGAGAGAAGCAGCCAACAAAGGGAGCCTACTGGGCAGCACAGCAGACTACAAATGGCTTTTACTCAGAATCTAGCTGGATGGGGAACCTTCAAAAAGTCAATTCCATCCAGAATCTCATGTTGTTGTTAGATAAGGAAAACAGAATCTACTAGTTAGTTGTCTTTAGAATTAAAGATCCATACAGCTACATGATGTATTTAGACACATTTTTCTAAGAGCAACAGTCACTATTTGTAATGTAGCATCTGTGGCAATCTTAGAGATCCTATAACAATAGTGGCCTGGAGCAAACTTGGGATTGATTCCCAGCACCCACATGATAATTACACCAGTCTCAAGCTCTTGGGAATCTAGCTACAACATCTATGCTCTCTCCTGGCTTCTATTGGCAGCACTTATGAAGTACCCATTTGTTTGGTGTCTTGTTACTTCTGTGCTCTGAGGAGCTCTGGACAAGTTCTGACTTTGTATAATTTAGTAATTTTTTTTCTTTAATTCATTTAATTTAGAGATGGTGATCTCATGGTCATCCAGACTACTAAGTTTGATTTTGTTTACCTGTAAAACCCCAAATCTCGCAACTTCTCCAGAAGACCACACCACTGCTGCCACCACTTTCTTCTTTCCCTGCCCTGCCCCTCCCCTGATGAAATCTAAAGATGTACTATCTTTTAATAACTAAAGCACACATTTAACTTAATAAACCCAACTCTGCTCTATTGAATAGACAAGGAAATAGAATCTGAGACCTGGTACTCTCACCTATTTCAGCTTTTTTTTTTTTTTTTTTTTTTTTTTAATGGGGGTAGTTTAATTTTACTTAACAATGATCCTACAATTCCTTTCATTTCCATCTGGCCTAGCACTTCCCTAGGAGTTCCATACCTGTTACTTCCATTAACATTAGAATGATGGTATAACTTGTTTTAATTTTCTGTTCAAAATGGATAGTGTACAAAATATTGAGTCCAATATTGATATAAAGTAATTTTAAGATTCAGACATCCTTGAAATCATAAGCAAGATTTTCCTTCCTTAGTACTGCATAAGGAAGTGGGACCTGCTTTGTATGCAACATCAAGGCAGCTGTCTGACATCCTGTGAGCTCTGAGATGCTTTATCTGGTACCAGTCATCTTGATATGAATATGACAAAATTAAGTATAAATGGAAGAAATCCCGGAGTACCTGAAGGGTGTGGAGAAAATTCAAGGTCAAATTTAATACACATCATTGTTAATGGGAGCCCCACGACAGCCAAGGCACAGGGTCCCACAAGGGCCTAGTAAGCCAAATCACACGTTTTATAATACTAAGGGTGCTCTGTGATGGAAAGACCAGCCCAAATAACCACCAGAGCCACCAATCTCCATGTGGACCTGAAAATCAATAGGGCTGGTAATCCTGATGGCTTGGGTTCAATGTTTAAACCTAAAGATGTTCCCTGACCTTTCTCCACATGTGGTGAAAACACAAACATACACACACACACACACACACACACACACACACACACACGCACACACGCGCACACACACATACACACACACTATACAAACACACATTGAAATAATAATAAGTTTAAAAATATAAGAAAATTAATAGATGATTTATAAGCATATTTTATATTTAAATAAAATCATAAAAATTAAAAAATAGGAATATCTTGCCCACACAAGGCTCCATAAATGGTAAGTATGAATACACACAGAAATAATAATGAATTTTAAAACATAAGAAAATTAATAGATGATTAATAAGCATATTTTATATTTAAATAAAATCATAAAAACTGAAAAATACTAGGTATCTCCTATCTACACAAGGCTCTATAATGTTAAGTATTAGACATGCACTAGCTGTTGCTGTTTGGATTTCTGAGGTATCTGACTCACACATGAGCTTTAACATGAGGAAGACCGCAGCAAGCCTTCATTACACTCAGGGCTCTGTGTCACTCAGTTTAAATGGCAGCAGTACAGGCAACGACTGTTGTTGCCTGATGTTCCCTGAAACACGCACCTTATTTAATGCTGTAAATTGTGTGTCGTTTTACATCTTCGATTTTGTTTGCTCAGAATTTCACACACAAAGAAGACATAAATACACTTAAGAAAAAAATGGCTGGGAATAAAGGTAGCACCAACCCTGAGCAAATGTAAACAAACATGAGCACACCTACCCAGAATCAGTACAGGCTATTTTTACCCCAAACCCCCAAACCACCATGGTATTTTTATGGCTTATGACTGAAGAGAACCTTTCAAAACCAAAATGTCCCCAGTTTGAACAGTAAGTCACTTCAGGATTGATAAAAGATGATAATATAATACCAATATGTTTGCACCAACAAACTTAGAAACCTCATTGAACCATCCCTTCCTGGTTATGAATTCATAAAAAATTCACTTTTTTTAAAAGATGGGATTCCAATGGAATACAGTATTTATATGCATTTTTCTCACTTGTACTACCTGTAGATATCATTCTTACTTCACCTTTGTATGCTTCTACACTGAAGGCAATTCAGATCATAAACCTCCTCAAGCTGAGGATTATAATATTTTTATGATTAAATATGAACCAAATATATTCTCAAAGCAACAAAAAAAGTAAAGATAAATCTCCAATAACAGGACACACAAATAGTACTTGAGAAACCAAATTCTCAATTTTTCAACAGATAAAAGATGTGATCAAAAATCACCAGGGAAGCTGCCACCGGAAAGCCATGAAGAACACATTGTACACAAAGAATAGGGATTTCCAAGTACTGGGAAGGGACCTGTAAACAACTGAAGGCCAATCTCCTAATGCTACAAAGTGAAGAATTGTGGGTAAATTCCTGGTGGATTTCTTAGAAAAACAGTTTAATATCTGTTTACCAAAATAGGACTGTTCTTAATTCTTACTTCTTCACACATATTTAAATTTGTGGTTACTACAGAAAATACTATGTCTATATAAACTTAAATAGAACAACTTTTTAAGCATAAACTTAGCTCTGAAGCAACATTTGCTAAACCATTAAGTTTTTCCAATTATATACACAATATAAAACTCATTTATTGGTAAATGTGAATACTAGTGAACTGGTAACAGGACTTATAGACATCGCTACCTGCTTTTCAACATATTAGCTATAGTATTGTCTACCTTTAAGGGTGGAATTTCAATTAGCAGGGTCATTTAAACACACGAACTGACTCTGAACTACCACAAAACACTCAAGGTTCTGTGGAGAGCTGCTATCACTGCTATCCCTCACATCTAGTAATATAAAGGTTTCATTTTTTCTAATACTTCTAAACCTATGCCTGTAAGCCACAACTTCTCAATACGGGCTTGGAATGGGAAGGCTTGAGGGAGCACTGGGTGAATGTAAAGTCACAGAGAGCTACCTATGCACCTATGAAGAGGCCCAAAGTCTCCTCTCAGAGAGGGCATCACAGATGGCATCTGTGATGGCCAACCATGCAGAGCAGCACTGACCACAAAGCATTGTTACTATTTCTTTCTCTACCCACTCTGCAACCCTCTGTCCTTTTTCAATTGTGTCCAATGCCACAAAGTTATTAAAACATAGTATATTTCTTGCAAATCATAGTAAGTAGCTATGTTGGGAATCTAACCTAATAATTCTTAGATTCAGTGACATATGGAGCCTACCTGGTCTATTGTTCTAGGTCCTCTTACCAGTGACAAGACATTCTTTGAAATCTTCATTTATTTCTCCTCATATGCTTCATCTTAACACATCACTTTTTTGTCAACATTTTTACCTAGAAGCAAGTCTAAGTCATTTACCAACATAGAACTTCCTGCCAAAAGTTTAAAATGTAACAAAAGTTGTTTATTGTGCATGTGTTCATATCTTTGAGTGTGTAAATGTAACCTTTTACTATTAGATTGCACTTCCAAACAAGAGAGGTTGTTTCTTACTGTCTTAGAGTTTTATTGCTATGAACAGACACCATGACCAAGGCAACTCTTATAAAGAACAACATTTAACTGGGGCTGGCTTTACAATTCAGAATTTGAGTTCATTATCATGTGGTGGAAAGCATGGCAGTGTACAGGTAGATATGATGCTGAAAACTGAGCAGTGTTCTACATCTTGATCTGCAGGCAACAAGGAGAGACTATATCAAAACCTGCCTCTATTGTGACATACTTCTCCAAAAAGGCCACACCTATTCCAGTAAGGCCATTCCTCCTAATAGTGTTACTCCTTATAAGCCAAGTATTCAAAGAACATGAGTCTATGGGGGCCATGCCTATTCAAACCACTGCAGTTATGAACCTTGTCTCTCCAACCTCAGACACAAGCTCTTTAAATAAAATCAAAAACTGCTGAAGACAATTGGACTAGGCTTTGAAGCTGAGGTAATAGAAAAGAGTTCTTTGGGGCAACTTCCTTATGACAGATCTCAAACTCGTATGTGACCATATTCAGAATTCCATAAAATTAAGGCATCTTCCCTGACAACGAGGTAGGTAGTTCTAGGATTTACAACTTCTGTTTACAGATATCATTTCATATTAGAGATTGTATCAAGCATAATATGACTAGTAGATTCCTTTAGGATTAAGTGAGGCTTTGGGGTGAAGACCTTACCAACCAGTTCCTAACGAGTATTCCCAACTAGTATCTCATAACTTGATCAGACTTCCACAAGGGTTCAGGACTGATGGTTACAGCTGGCTTTGTCTACTGAAACTGTTTTAGAAAGTGAGTATATAAATGTCTGCTTACAGGTACAGTACGATAGCTGCATCCCTGAAGGCCCAGTGGTGGCTGGGAATAAATTTCCTTTGTCATTTCTCAAATATAACACCAGGTTACCTTTTAAACTTTGCTCCTTTTTTATACTATAATGTAGTCTTATGTACTGGAGTCACTTGATTTCATGCCATCAAGAGGAATGTGTGACGGGGTTGAGTACAGTCCTGCTTACCACCGGGGATCCTGAAGTGATACTAATCACTACTTCTACTGCTACAGTGAGCTAACGAAGAAACAGCACATTTTCTTGTTTGTTTACAGTACCTGTATATTCAAAACAAGGAGTTTCAAGTTTTTCAAACAGACAAGATTAAGTACAGTGAAGCTGAAGAAAACTAGGTGTAGAAGGGGCCAACAAGAGCTGTCAGGGAAGTGATCTCAGAAGAGATGCAACAGTAGACAACTGAGTAAAAGCATGAAAATACTGGGCAGGATAGGATGGTAGAGAATCCCAGAAGCCTTGTTCGTGTATGTTTTGTCTCTGGTCTAGCTCTCTTCACATGGTAGTACTAGGCCTCTGCCTCAATGCTGACATCTGATACCATGTTGTTCATTTTTATAGGTAATGTGAACACAAGTCACTACAATCATTGTTATGATATCTGGGGGAAACAAAGGCACTATACAATATGCTTTAAGTTAGTTAGATCACTCCCATTTTCTTAGAACTTTCCCCCATATTGTTTTAAGAGGAGTCTTCCCATCCAGGCCCCTTCTTACGAGGCTAGGCCTCTGAGGAGGCTTAAACTTCAGGTCAATGCCACTAAATCCAACAGGAAAAGCTTTTATAAAAATTAACGAGAGATTTCTCTTGTTTACCAATGAAACTGTATTATGCAAAAATAAATTTTGGTCTTTAAAAGTAGTGGGAAAATGTGGAACTTCACTGTGAGCTTTGGGGAGGGAGCAGAACATCTCAGAAAGGAAGGTCTGGGTTGCCATGGCATTTCAGTCAGGTATTGTGATGTCCTATCAGTTAAAGGAACAGTAGCTTGGGGCCTCTGGCAGCTTTCCCTGGACCCCATTCCACAATGTTTCTTCATTTGTATCTCGCACCCTACAAAACCTAGGAAGTGAGAGGAAAAGAGAAACCAACCTACTAACTTTCCTGAACACTGACTCTAAGGCCACTGGAGTAAGAAAACTACAACTCCCACTGGTCCTGAGACTGTGTTCTTTTGCAGCTGTGAAGTGGCTAAAAGCAGTTAACACACTCTGCAGCATCCTTGGGCCTGTATTACCTTTTGAGGCCACTCTGAACAAGCTAACCTCACTCACCTTCTTTGGGAGGAATTCTGGGTAATTGGAAGGTTTTGGCTTGACAGATGCATCTAAATACACCAGTCAGCTAAAAGGCAAGAATCTCTACTGGCATAAAGGTTCTTGTCTCTGAAATGTAGGTGGTGTGCATACAACAACAGCAAGCCACCAGAGGACGATAAAGCATCAGCGGGTAAGACTGTTCTCTTGACTACTGGCTTATCAAAGCAGTCTTACCATGAGAAAAGGACAGTGGAAATGATGAGGAGAAAGACTCAGGGGGTGAAACAAGGGCAGAAGCAATACAGCGCATGGAGGGAGGAAAACATTACTGTTCAGTACTGGAGAAAGAGAGGAAAGAGACTGAATGCCAAGCACAGCCCACAGGCCAGGCCAGAGAGTCTAAGAACAGAATGGGTAGACTCTTCCCCAGTGAAGGGCTGCCGAAGATTGTGCGTGATGTCCCTACAGCACAGAGAAGACAGCAGGTAAAAAAGAGGGAACAGGTGCAAATCAAAGACCACCAGGAACGCATGCTTCGAGGGAGGGAGCTCATACAGCAAAGACTCAAAGAACAACTCCTGAGGAAAGACCAGGGCCAGCTCCCTTCACTTGAGAAGCTCAATCGAGTGAAAAAAGAGACTAAGGACTTTGAAAGGGCTAATGCACACCCACTTCTGCAGCTACGTACTAAAAGTCTAATTAAGTTGGAGAGTCTTTTGGAGAAGTCTCAGGCAGGAGATGAAAGGAAAACAGCTATAAAGCCTAATCAAAAGAAATGTTTGGCCTTGCCACCATTTCTGAGAAGTCATGTACGGAAAATCAAAGATCAGTAAAATTTTAGTGCCTTTTGTGGAAAAAAATACTAGGAATTAAATAAAAACTTTTAGAATCACTGTGCATTCAGCAAGATTGTTGAGTAATTCTGACACACCATCATGCTTCTGAAAGAGCTAGAAGGGACAGAGATGGCTCAGTGGTTAAGCACTTGCTCCTCTTGCAGAGGACCCAGGTTCAGTTCCCAGCACCCATGCAATAGCTCACAACCATCTATAACACTAGTTCTAGGGGATCTGATCTCCTAGAACTCTTGTGGACTCCAGAGGCACCAACTATGCTAGCGCAAAGATATGCATACAGGCAAAACACTTATACACATAAAATCTCTTTTTAAAAAGTTTGAAATGCACATTATTCTCCTCATTCTGCTTTTCTTTTGAAGCTTTTCTTTAAACCAAAGTACAAAACATCCTTAATAGTCTCCTAAAATTAGGAATTATGTATTGTACATTCATAGAACAACAACAAAAAAAACATTCAAGGAAAAAAGTTAAGTGTGTAAGGGGGGATTCAGGAAAGGGGATACAATTTAAAGTAAAAAAATCCAAATGCACTAAACGTTTTAAAAGAACCAAGAAAAGGCCAGTAATTTTCATAAACAACAGACTGGCATTAAATACTCCAAATCTTAAGTTAGAAATAATTCCTATGAAATAGTCTTTAAAATGTAAATAATGTGATTTCAATATGAACATATTCCAGGTTCATTTCAACTAATCAAATTCTCACAAGGCAAGCCCCCAAAAGACCCATGAGCTAATCTTATTCATTTGGCCAATTTTACAAAAGAAACAGGGGTGGGAGGTGGGGTAAGTAGGAGAAGAGGAGTGGCTACTGGAGTAGTAGATGGGGTAACTAGGAGAGGAGGAATGGCTACTGAGGTGGTAGGTGGGGTAAATAAGAGAGGAAGAGTGGCTACTGGGGTGGTAGGCTGGTAAGTAGGAGAGGAGAAGTGGCTATTTGTAAGAAGAGGCAAAGTAATATTTGGTATCATGTCCCAAGCAAAAGGCCACCGAAAGACATGATCCCCGGTGAAGCTAAGATCAAAGCAGAACTCATTGGCACTGACAAAAACAATTCTCTTCCCGAATTTATTTACAAAATAAACCAAAAACTATACGTTTTGAGACCCCTTTCTACAGCACAATGACATTTTGATTAGAAAACCATTCCGTAGCAAGTCCTTGCTTCTTCATATCTACACTACAGGAAACACAAATGGCCACGTTTAGCATGTAGGGGATTGGAAATATTTTCTGAAAAAATTACCACAGAAAAATCTCACAGCAAAAATATAAACTTTTTAACAGACCTCCCCTGCAGCACTAGGCCAAGAATTGCCCACACCATGTGGCCCTTTGGCCTCACTTCCTCACTACTGTTTTGCATGAGACACTGGGAAAGTTCTGGAAGTTCTCACCCAAGAACCATTTTTGTTTTAAAGAACTTAACCTCTTGCATGGAACAAGTGGACTAGAGACAAGAGAATGAAAAATCGATGGAATAAAAAGAATCTTAGAGACTACTTGAAAAATAGTCAAACTCCAGGAACAGTTTGGGATGTGACATTTTAAATAAAATAGAATTCAGAATTCTAATTTCTTGCAAAGACATCCAATAAGTTGAAAGCAAAGCTTCTCGAAGTAAAGGCAGTGAGTGCCTTTAAGCCCTACCATTCATTTTCATGAGTGCTTATATATTTAACTTCTACAAACAATCTTTTGCTGAAATATGTGAGGGGGAAACTTTGTAAGGATTTTTGGTCTTTCATTTGGACCACTGGAGTGACTTGGGAGTAGATCTTCACGAAAGAATAAAAACAGATCTGAAACATATAGAATAGGTGAAGATTTAAACAGAAGATACCCACTGACATTCTGACAGTCTGATAAAGGATTGATATAAAAAGACCTAAACAGTCCTCACGACTCTGTGAGAAATAGCTCCTAACCAAAGGCTTATAGTCTGTGGGAAGGGATTCTGTGGAGTCTAGTGTGGTGGTGGACACCTTTAGTCCTAGCATTTGGAACCATTAGTCAGGCAGGCAGAGAGCTCTGTGGATTTGAAACCAGCTTAGTCTACAAGTTCTGGCCTACACAGGGCTGCATAGAAAAAGAAGAAAATATGCAGATGGAAAATATATGTATAGAAACATAATCAGCAAGTGCAATTAAAGGAATTGAGAACGAAAATAAAGTGTTACTAAAATCATTAAGGCACAAAAGAAAAAAAAAAAAAAAAAAGACCAAATCCGGCCATTTGTAGCAACATAAGTGAAACTGAAGATACTGAGTGGAATAAACCAGGCAGGGAAAAGACAAACCATTGCATGCTTTCACCTATATAGAATAGAATAGAAACAGGCTGCATTCAGGGAAATAAAACAAATAACAACACCAACAAAACGAGCAGAAGGAACAGTGGTTAGTATTGGTCAGAGGGGAAAACACGGAGGGAAATAAAGAAAGGTTGGTTGAAGAGTGCCAACCATGGCCAAACAGGATGGCTTGCGCTAATGCAGGGTGCACTTAAAGTTAACATATAGTGCTCTTCAAGCCAGGTTTTGAATTTCCTTTCCAGAAGCAAGCAAGTTTTAAATTATAGATAACCTACACATATATGGAAGATCAATATACAAAGTACTAATACACCCAACAACAGACTGTGATACAGAAAAGCAATTATCAATAAACACTTAAAATAATTTTACTATGCACTTGAAAGAAAATTAAATGCAGTTAACTATACAATCTGGCAGTCATATTTCTTGGCATTTACCATTAGGAATATAAAACTTAAAAAATGCCTCACAGGCCTTCCCACATGCCACTACAATGGAGGCCTTTTCTTAATTGATGTTCCCTCTTCCAAGATGAATGCAGCTTGTATCCCGCTGACAAAATCTAGGCAGCACACATGAAAATGAGCTCAACCATATGACTAAAGCTACGAGACTCTGGCAAGGCAAAGGTGTGTAGTAATTACAAGCACTGACTGCTAAGAATTCAGAGAGGACTGAGTAGTCTAGGGGAAGCACAGATATTAATAAAGCAATCAAACTACGTATACTACAGTCTTATCATGGATGATCACTGTAGACACTTGTCCAAGCCCACTGAATGTGACCTGGAGTCAAACTCTAAATGTAAAGCCCACCTTTAAATAATACTGATGAATGATAGCTGACCAACTGTTACCAACGCTGGAGGAGGGGGCAAGAAAGCAATGGAGAATGAGGTACAGGGAAAGAGCATTTCTCCAACATAAAACTGGACTAACAACTGGAGACATAAAAGCAAAAGAAATGTGGGCATTGGGTAATAAAAAGTTATCTATACTCAAATTTTATGACAACAGTTTATCAAAACAGTTTTATCAAAGCACAAATTCTTCGTTAAGACCAGTTTAAAAGTATGCCTGCCACTGCCTGTAGCAAAAACATGTAGCGCATACACCCGGAACCCATGATGTCACAGAAGACTGAGGTGTGAGGAAACAATCAAATTACAGAGATTCTGAAATTGGCCTCCTCATATTTGATACCTGCATGTCTTTAATGTTCCTTACTGTACTTTCATGTTCACTAAAGTGATTATTGAAAGAACAGATGTTCAAAAGAGCAACAAAATGGCTAAACATGCTTACTGCTGGTCAGTGCACAGCCAGCCCTGGACCCCAGCTCACTGGACCCCAGCTCGGTGCCCCCACACACTGAAAGCCTTGCCGCCTCCTGGAACAAACTTTACTCACATGGCTGCTTTGTACTCTGCTTCTCGGAGTTCAGGTTCTGAGTCTGGCTTTACAGGTCCTGTTTCTGATACTGACCTTGTAAAATCATCAAGGCTTATGGAGGATATAACACTCCAACAACATTCTGATTTATTTAAGTAAAACATTATGGAAAAAGAAAAATATGACTATGGGAACAATGCTTTAGAACAGGAAGACGTAAACAAATCTGGATAACGTTAAAAAATTAAATGAGATTGAGGAGGGGGAGAGATGGTGTAGTAGTTAAGAACACTTGCTACTCTTCCAGAGGACCTGAGTATGGTTCCTTGCACCCACACTGGGCCAATCACAACTTCCTGTATGTAGCTCTAGCTCCAGTAAATTGTGATATTGCTGATCTCTGTGGGCACCAGCACTCACATACATACAAACAACACAAACACACTTTGAAAATTAACTTTTTTTAATATAAAGAATAAGTTTAAATCTCTCTCTCTCTCTCTCTTTTTTTTTTTTTTTTTTTTTTTTTGGTTTGGGGGTTTTGGTTTTCCGAGACAGGGTTTCTCTGTATAGCCCTGGCTGTCCTGGAACTCACTCTGTAGACCAGGGTGGCCTTGAACTCTGAAATCCACCTGTCTCTGTCTCCCAAGTGCTGGGATTAAAGGCGTGTGCCACCACTGCCCGGCCCTTAAATCTTTTTTTTTTTTAAGAGGCATGGTAGTATTAACTCAAGTTAGCATGTCACAGATAATTAAATAAATTTTCTTTTTGTTTTGCTCTAAATTATACTAATTGATTATTTAAATAAAATGTTCTTAATCAAGAATTCAGGAATTTTTTCTGAATCTTAAAAGGTTTTCTATCATGAAAAAGCAAAATTCTGTCAATACTCTTCTGTCTTGGTATTTCTAGAATGGTCAGAGATAGTCATGGGAATGAAAAGTACAAAGAATTTAACAACTTTGAGATTACAGCTAATATCACCCAAGGTAGTCATGTCCTGCTGAGAATTAAACACAAGCACACACACACACACACACACACACACACTTACACACACACACACACATATCTATGTATATAGTCAAATCAGAAATAAAACTATATGTAAAATCTTAAATGCAAAAGTAAGAACCCTGACTTTGGATATACAGATAATAGGAATGTCGAAGTTATGAGAAAACACATCTTCCTACAGATGCATTGCATGGGAAGTTTCTGTTATGGCTAGGCCAATTTCTTATGACTCAATGCTATTATTTATTCTAAAACCAAACCGAAAACAGTAACTATGGTGACACTTGTGAAGAACCTTTAATGATTCTACTTTTCAAACTCGGCAGTTGAGATTTATTAAGGAACCATCACAGCATTTATTTTCAAAACGAAACATACTGTTAGGGATGCATTCAGGGGTAGGGGAATCCCTATCATGTGGGAGGCTATAAGCTGTGACCCGGGCACTGTAGGAAAATAGGGAGAAAAATTATAAAATTGTATGGGTAATGCGGAAGGGAAATGAGAAAAGGAGGGACAGGAAAGGGGTCAGGAACAGGGACAGGAAAGGTAATATCAGAGTGCAAGTCTGTGCAGTTAGGAACAAGAGGTGCTCTTGGAAAATATAAAGTCAAAATAAGAGAACTTTTATACATTCATATGTGTGTGTTGCTTGATAGAAATGTTTAATAAATGTATATTGATGGATCAAGAACCAATTGGGGAACAGGACCTTCACATCAGCACCACCCCTATATCTCACCTTTTCTGTCCAATAAAATATATTCCCTGAGAGGGGGCTAGTGGGGCAGCCTATTTCCAGAGCTTAAAGCCAGGTATCAAAAGCTACACACTACAAATGCACAATAATCAAGAACATTTGGAGTCAAGTAATTTTACAAATTCAGTTTCAAATTTGAAATTTGTTTAAAACTGACAGTTTTAAAATGATTGTTTTTAATATTTTAAAATTATATCATAATAAAACTATTATGCAATATAAAGTTAAATATCATGACATTGCAGCCAATTACTGTCCATATATCTCCAGGACCTAACAGTATGTGCCCCCAAAATACACACTGATAATATCATGCATATATCTCTTAGAAAAACCCAGTACCTCATATGAGATTAGGAATATGACCTTCAAGATTACAAATATAGAATTCAAGATAAAATAAATTCATAGATGACATGATTTTAACACCATCAAAGATAATTAATTCTCTAAGCTAATACACTTTCGAAATTATTTTATCTATTTAAGTCAAATTATCTTAAAGTTAATAGGCACAATATGCTACATACACACACACACACACACACACAACTATAAATATGTGTTACATATTCCTTTGCTAGGTCATTCATTCATTAGCGATCAGTGACATGAGGCAGGTCTGATGGTAGCCCCCCTTTACCCCACAGCACTTACACTTGGGAGGCAGAAGCACATAGATATCTGTGTTCAAAGACAGCATGATCTATATAACAGGATGTGGGCCAGCCAGGGGTACATACATAATAAGACCACCATCTCAAAATTAATTCATTAATTAACTAACACAAAGCCCTTACAGAAATCAGTGAAATTGTTTTGGCCTTTATATGGATTATGGTGATGTTCCTCAAATGACATGACTTCAAAACCAAGAAGATTCTATTAGCTCTACAATATATAGTAATTTTTATTAAATTTATTAATGACAAAAACACAGCTTTCAATCATCATCATTTATAGTATTAACTATACTCTTGTGGGGTTCCATTTTTCAGGTGAAGTTTTACAAATTCAATACTGGGTTTCAGTAATATTCTTTTTTTATTATTTTTATCCTTATACACATTTGTGGTTTTTGTTTTAAATGAACTGGCAGATAAAGGCTCTTTGTGGTAGGATAATGGAAATGAGGCAAGAAGGTAGATATGGAATGAGGCTAAGTTTCTGCACAAATAGTGGCCAAACAAGTGTGTGATTTTGCAATAAGTGGAATAGAGAAGAGGTGGTGGGAATGGACATGGCTGAAGAAAAGGCGGTAATGATCAGAACTTCAAATCTGTGTTGGGAGATGGCTCAGTCAGGGAGGGGTTTGCCATACACCACGAAGACCTAAGTTTGGATATCTAGAACCTACTAACAGCCACATGCATCAATGCGTGCTTGCATTGGGGAGGCAGAGGCAAGAGAATCCCTAGGACTTGCTAGCCTGACTTTAGCTTCAGGGTCTGTGAGAGATACTCTCAAACTAAAGTAAGGAGTGGTTAAGAGAGACATCCATAATTGACCTCTGGCTTTCACACAAACAGACATACACACATAAACACACATACAGATACACTCAACAACAACAAAAAAAAAACAAAAGGAAGAGCTTCTCAGTTGTGCAGGTAGGTAGAGGGTAGTGTGTGTCTTAGTCCCATCACTTGGCCTATGTAGTGCTGTCGGGGCAGAGGAAGGAGGAACTTGCTTGGGTTTTCCCAATGCCTTGTGAAAACCTACAGCCTTGACACTTAGCGCCCTGAGAATATTACCATGCTTTGTTTCCACCATGAAATGAAAAACATTGCTAACCACTGGGAATTGGTGATAAGCTCTTACGTAATAGTAACAACACTTACTTGCAGGACAAAAAAAAAATTCTATCAAATTAAAGCCATCATTTGGATTCTCAATAATGTCATGTTTCTTTTTATTTATAAGTATGTCTTGGCTTTATAATTTCATTATATTTAAATGTCTGGAGTTTCTATCTAGAAGGCTAGCTAACAACTTGGGTTAGTGAGGGAAGTAACTTGAACTGTAGGACTATTGTGATAAGTGTTGTAACAGACCTTGCCTCTTTGCTTATTCTGTTTTCTCACTAGTATGACAATGTTAATGACAGTCTTAAGTGTAGGAGTGTTGGGGGAAGGAGCTATGAATTGGTTGAGCCTGGCACCTGGCATATGACTAGCGCTTACACTCTGGCAAGGCGTTGGCACAGGGATGATAACTGCTTTCCCTCAGTTAAAAGTAGACTTTGAGTTCAATGTTTTAATCTATCTTGTGAGACAAAGGAAGCCTGACAGTCTATGGGTGGCAATAGTCCCCCGTTGTTAAAACTGGAGTAGGGGGTACTTGCATGGCTTTAGGATTTAGGCTACCATTCTAAAAATACTGTCCCGCAGCTGTTTAAAATTTATTTTTTTTAGACCATAGCACCACTGTTTGGTTGTTTCCAATTTCTCAGACCACAAATAGTAAAAGTGTACTCAGTCTACTGCAAACATAAATAGCAAATGCACGCTTCAGCACTTTTTAAAGGATATGGAAATTGGCAACAAAAACGCAGTTCATGTTGAAAATTTACGACAGCCTGCCATATTTCTTCAGAAATACAATCAGGTAGAAATTAGGAAGATCTCTACCAGCTGGGTGGTATTTTTATGTTTTTTCACTTATATTTTCACTCGCTGAAAGACTTTCATTATGCAGCTTCTGGCACTTGATAAAATAGAGCAATGGTACCTTTGCTAAAACCACAGTTTCTCTGGTTATGTTTAGCATTACACAAACATCCTTCACCTTAGATATCCTTTCACATCGGGCATTTAATTGGACATGCACTGAAAAGATGATCTTTTTCCAGAATAGTATACTTTCTGGATATCATTAACTGGCAGGATTGTGTTTTTGAAACTTCCCAGAAGTATGTGTGTGCATGCATTTCAACTATTAGGTATTTGGTTTCATAAAAGGTATTGTAAAAATACAGAGAAAAGGCATGAATACAAAACAATTCAGACTGACCTGCTGTGCAGCTACAAACTGAAAGAAGGAAACAAAACGGTAGGAAATACGTAAAAGGCCACAACATGAACTGCATGTCTCTTAACTGTTCTGAGTATGTAAGAAATAACACAACCTCTGCCTGTAGGTTTCAAGAAAGAAAGAAAACATTCATGGTGTGTAAGGCTGTTAAAATAAGTAATATATAAAATTAAATTCAACAAAGGAAAACAGTTTTACACTAGGAATAAATATCCAGAAGTCTATATCTCACTTCAGTGTTAACATGTCTTCCTTTGCATAGGAAAACAAGAAATACTAAAAGAGTTAAAACCCGTAGAACTTAACACTGAAGGGACAGACCATCACATGACTAAATACCTGGAAAAAAAATAGCACTTGGTAATATTAGAGAATTTATTTATATATTTTGCTTTTCTTGAAAAAAAATAAATGAATAATTCAAAACTTGGTGATTTTGGGTATGGTGTCCCATGCCTGGAGTAAAAGAATCATTTGAGCCCAGGATCTAGCCTGGGCAACATAAGAACAATTCTCAAGAACAAACAAAATTTAATGACAACAGTCTACACTTCCAATCTACTTGTTTAAATTGAGTTCAAAGGAAAATAGGCCTAACAAGCTATTTTTAAGGGGCCCCTGCTTATCATATGATTTTTAGCAATCGTGCTTCATAAATAAACATTTTCACATTCACTATGTACATGGTTTTGCCCTGCATGAGAGTATGTCTTTTGAAACACACAAGTTCAGTATACTACTACAGAAAATTTAAAATTTCAATTTATGCAATGGAACAAAACTAAGATTAGCTGAATGAAAAAGGCATGTAAAACGTTCTTGAGTACTGGTAACAACTGACTGGACTGCTTCCTTAGCTCACTGAAGACAAGAGTAAGACGGAGCTCCGCAGGCACTGGGAAGCTCTTTCTACTGGCTAAGCAGTGCTCTTTCCAATCTTCCACTAAACATCTGATTTTGCCAGATAATGTTGAATGTGCAATCTGAAAAAATAAATCTATAAATTCCGAGTTAAATATCGAAGAACGTAGAAGGATCAGATTATACCATAGCTTAAGACAGACAAGTAGACCTGTGTTTGTCTCCTCCCAACCAGCACTGACTTGAGAATATAAACCTATGAGTCTGGGTTAGTTTTACCCTATTTTGGATGCTGTATAGGTGACACAAGTCTGACAGTAGGTCATGACTGTGGTTCTAGGGTTATCCAGAAGTCTCTTAGAGGTCACAGTTAGATTTTTTGGTCTGTTCAATGATATATGTAAGGTTAGCTTCTAAAAACAGCTCATTATTGCTTTAGAATGTCATCTAATCATGTTTTCCTAAAAATAAGAGTAGATCCAATCAATACGAAAACTAGAAACAGAATAATATTTTTCAAAGGGATTCTTTAATGGGAATTTATGTTCTAGTGATGCAGTTTTCTGATGTGAAACAAGATCACTTTTACAAAATTGAATGTTATTTTATATGCAGAACAGCAGAGAATAAAGAATGAAAGTATAAGTGTCTACTTCATTTGCTATAATCATAAGTTCTGAAATGGAAAGAAATACAGAATTCAACACTGGCAGCTAATGGAACATACAAACCTTGCAATTTAAAATGAAAAAGCTTCCTCCTGATACTGTATAATCGCTTTGAGTCAAAAAAAAATTTCCCCTTAAATTAACCATGAGGAACGGAGAAAATGAAAAAGAAATCACTGCCAACACATTACCAAGACTTACTGAATATTTAATATATGGAAACAAATCTAGATTGGGAACCTAGGAATGGCCACACAGGAGTGAGCCATACCTCCTCTATGACAACACACAGAGCCTGCATCTCTGACTGGAGGAGACACACTGATCCTGAGAAAGCTCCCAAGTAGTGAGCTAATTAGAGGGTCTGACAGTTCCTTCCACAGTCTGTGAGTGGTCTGAGGAAAGCCATCCTACGTGAAACTATGGCTATAGTGACACCAGCATATTCATTACAACCCTGCAGTAGGCATCTGTCCCTTTGGAGGATGTACATTAACCTCCACCATCACTGTTATCATGAACTCTAGACAACCAGAAACCAATCACATGCTCAGAGTTACAGAGAAAATTGCTACCAATAGACTGATGACATCATTTACAAATGTTTTCATTGTTTTATCACATTTTTAAATCCTAACAAGTAATTACATAGTATTCCTACTTAAAAAAAAAAAAAAAAGATGTTTGAAGATAAGTTCTTTTAAATCAGAAATGGAAACAATTTTTTTTTAATTTTTATTTAACTGAAGGTAGTGACCTATATTTATTTTTAAATATTTTTTAAATTTTCTCGTTTAGCTGGATTAAATATCTATACATAATTAATAGTTACTTATAATAGAGTAACTTTAATTTTTCTTGCATCCTTCCCCAAAAAGTTACCATAATTTTAATCTACTTCTTCACATCATTTGGAACTTAAATTACATACAAGTAATGTAATCTAAGGCCTTTTCTGTCTGGTCACCTGAGGAATTAGCAATTAAACTATGAATTTTCATGGTCAGTTACATCTTCATTTTATGAAAAAATAATTTTTCATATTAAGACTGTTTCCAGGGTTTTTATAGTAAAAGAAATCACCTCTTTGGGAGCAAAGTCTATATTACAAGGACCAGGGAAGGCATAGCCTCCTTTTGGGTCCCAGGCAGTCCTGCAATGCCAAGGCAGGCAGTTCAACAGTGAGGTGGTAACTGATGGGGCTCAGCGAAGCATCCCGTCGCACGACTTAAATCACTGGTAACCCAGTAGCAGCTCCTGTTTCACTGTGAGTATTCTATCTTAAACCATGATAGTCCTATCTTCTATCTGTCAGCAGCACCAGAAGCATTCATAATTCATAAGTGTTTTCTTTTTATGCAATGCAGGATTTTGAACTCTGACTTTAAAAAAAAAAAAATCAGTTAAAGGCTGTGTTTCTTTAAGACCAGAGTCTTATTTATGGGAGTCTGTGGCTTAACTGAAAACAATTTTTCTGTTCCAAAGAAAGTCAGTCAGTATGAGTCTGAAATGTACAAACTAGCATCCATTCACCAATAGAAACTTGTGGAAAAGGCACCAAGATCAATGTTATAACTCTCATCAATTAAATCAGAGACTTAAAACTAAAGCCAAACTAGAGAAAATAAAACAATAGTTATTTTTAAAATTACAATGTATTATAAATGTAAACACTTGTGCAACATCACTTATTTAGGTCAGCAAATACTTAATTGAAGTCAAAATATGTAAATATGGTGAGTAACAGATTTATGACAGCCTGACCCCCCACCCACAATAAACATGTAGAAATCCCTCAGTGCTATTGTACAAAGTTTGTTCACTAAATACTCATGTATAGTTTACTTATTTCTAAAATATTAGCAATATTAAATACAAGTTTAAAATTGGTATGTTAATTGAAAATAAAAATTAATGAAAAATTAACCCACAACCAAAATATCTAACAAAATAGTTATAGTATATAAATATCACATAATCTTAAAATCAGTACTTATGTATGTAAGTTAGTATAGCTACCTCACATACATGCTAAGGAAACCTACCAGGAATGTGCTATGAGCAAACATCTAGCAGTCAAATCATGCTGCACTTCACAGATGAGAAGAAATGCTAAAGAACATCAGTAGCACAGGCACAAAGCATTGACTGGGCAGCAGGGTCCAGAGGTCTCTGCCCATGAAGGCCTACCTATCTTTGTACATATCATAGCATCACAGGAGTCCTTAACACAGGAAGATTAAAAAAAACAACAAAACCCCAGCACTCACTGTTATCATTTTTAACCAAATTTGTAGCAATTACGTACTTGATTACCCCCAAACCGTCTAGAAAATCAATATAGTTGTAATAAATAATCATTCTCTAACTTTTACCACCTATATTAAAAATAACAAGATGAAATGAGCTATTGGTTTTAAGTAATCATGTACAAATATTCATATAAGTTCATAGATGTCACTGTAAATTTCAATCTAAGCAAACTTGTTAAAATAAAAACTGCTGTTCTGATTGTAAGTAACTCATATATAAGAAAATAGTTATATATCTACATCTTTCCTTATCTTAATTTATTGAATTTTTCATACTTGACTAACAGATAGCATAATCATATATGATTAAACATAATCATATTATTATACTTTATTGTGAAATAACAGTTATTCTATAACTATCTTCTGCATTGAAAAACAAAACAGAAATTCTACAGCTAGCTATAAGAATTGGTAAATGAAAATATTCTCATTCAGCAAGTGAAACATGAGCCTTCCATTCAACTGCTGGTTTGTTGTTCACTAAGAAAAAGTGGTTTATTTCTTTCTCAAGGAATAATGTTTCCTATTTAGATAAATACAGGAAGTCACACCACCAACAGAATTCGATTATCTATAATGAGAGTTAGTTACTCCATGCTCCCTTTTTAAACAATAAATTAATATATCAACACGCTCTATAGCATTTGTATAAACACTAAAATACAACCTATCAGAAAGTGAAAGGCATAATGGGGTTAATTTTAGAGTGTGCACACAGACTTGAGCTGCCCAGTATGGACTAGAATGAATGTATTGGACACATGATGTTACTCATTCTACAGGAAGTGCAGAGAAGGACAGAGAGAGAGAGCTTCTAGCCAAATCTTCATTCACATCTAACATTCGTGGACACAGCTATAGTTGAAAGACCGTTTCCAAACAGATAGCAACAGATTTGAGTTTCCTTTAAAATAATATGCCTTCACAACTGCTCCAACAAAAACAGTCCTGTCCTTAAACTTTACCAAAATGCCTGATGCTTACTTTGTAAAATACTACCACTTTGTTTTGCTTTAATTTGCAATTAGTTAAACTAATAAAATGTTGTTCAAATTTCCAAATTATGTTAACATGTTAGAAAGCCGTAGAATGGTGCCTAATCAACATTTTATATCAGTGGCTTTCCAAGCTTTCAAATTTCACTTGCATTTAACTTATCTTCATGCAACTTCCTAGAATGATACAAATCATAAATTTTCAATTACAAATTTGATTATATTCCTCTCAAAAGAGGATCAATTTTACAAATCAAGCTGTTATAATCAATGCTAACAGTTTTCACTTTTTCTCATTTTTTTGGACCTATACAATAATTCAAAATTAAAGACAACACATAGGCTATTAAGTCATGATATATCATAACAATATCTAACTGGTGATGATGTAGTTATTGAAACTTGTATAAAATAATGCAAACATGTTAAGAGTACAGATAACTACGAAACAAATTTAAAGAGGTTTTAAAATCTATTATTTTAAAAAATAATAAGAGAATTGAAAACACAGAGAAAAGGAAAATAATAGAGGCCTTCATCCTTCCTTGAGAAATATTGAAACAGCTGACACTGACAACACAACTTTAATCTACTATTTATCTGACAGTAAATTCAAAACCATTAATAAAGTTAATGGAAACTTAATCACATTGCTTTTACTCAATGATGTTTTTGTACTGAACAGTCAAATGTCCCATTTAGAAAGACTGCCTAAATAATTTTATTCATAAACTTTTCCTAATAGCTAAAACTATAAAAATGTACAATATCACTACTCCTCAAAAAGATCCCTACCTTGAAACAGCCTTCTCATTTAATACAGAATACTGACTAAAGTGAGGAAAGAAATCTCCATTCAAAGCAAATCACCAATGCAAGCGATGGATTTTACTTTTCTCTGAGTTTCAGGTACACATATTCATCACTTTGAAAGAAAATGCAGTGGAAATTGAAGAAATCTCGACATTTATGAATAATAGCCCCTGTGTTGTATCTACTAATGACAAAGCATATCATATACAATAAGGTCCTACTGATAGCAGCCTCCACAAAAGAAGTCTTGTCTGGTGGTTTGGAGAAAGATTCCAAAATGATTTAAAGCACGAGTCAAAAAACAAACCATGAGAGAATATGAAGGTGTGCAGCAGATGGTGACAATGATGGAGAATGTGAAGACAACACGGAAAAAGACATGAAGAAGCCAGACACCCGAACCTAGTAAAACTCAACCCCTCTGTCTCAGCCTTTCTTCTTTTTTTGTTTTTCTCCTCTCTCCTCCTTCTTTGTCCTTCTTTGTCCTTCCTCCATCTTCCTCCTCCTCCTCCTCCTCCTCCTCCTCCTCCTCCTCCTCCTCCTCCGCTGCTCCTCCTCCTCCCCTTTCTCTTCTGCATCCCCTAATCCTCTACTTTTCTGAGCTCAACTACATCTTTCTGAAAGATGTCCTTGATACATCCCTCTATAATAGTTCTCAAACACAAGGCTTTTATAGGGATCTTAAGGTGATTTCATTTTTAACTTTATTTCAAACTGTGCCTTTCTTTAATAAACTGCACGTTCCACTGGGAAGGAATTTTAAATCACTCTTGTATTCTACTAGTCCTGAAAGTCGAGACAAAATTATTTACTGACTGCTAAGGCAAGAAAACAGAGAAGATATGAAGACTCAAGTGGGCAGGCATTCAGATGACAGACTAAGGTCACTGTAAATGTAGTGGCACATAGAGGATCCTGATTTCTGGTAACACTCCTACCACACATTCCCTCCATCTTTACTTCACTCTTCTCTCTCAGGGGATTTTACATATTGACTCTCAACAAAACACTCTACTGAAAGGGGAAAAATGTTTGAAAGCTGGTATGCTGAGTCATGTCCAAACCTTGAGGGACTCACTTAGACTGTCCTGTCTTCTTACTAGCATGGTGGACACCCATCTAATAAAAGCACCCCAGCCACCCAGGCTGAGCTCAAAGCACTGAGCGAGGGCCACTCCTGGGTCTCATATCCCACCAGTCATGTGTGCTGGTGGTTCTCCCTTCCTCCTCTTGTCTGTTCTCACTGCTGCCAGCTTAAATGAAGGGCTGCATTTGTTCCTGGAACTAAGCAGCAGCTTCTTAAAGCAGGACACTTGATTCCAGTAACTCTTTGAAATACCCGCATGCTGGATTCATATTTCTCAGAGTCCTGCCATTTCACCAATAATAAAAAACTGGTGAGGGATTGTGG
>JADRCD010126434.1:0-14330 GCA_019843815.1 Montemys delectorum | reverse complement strand
AGCTGAAGGGTTTGCAGCCCCTTAGGACGAACAACAATTACTAACTAATACCCTCAGAGTTCCCAGGGACCCAACCACCAATCAAGGACTATACAGGGTGGGATTGAGTGTACTGGCAGCAGGTATGTGGTGGAGGATTGCAAATTCGATCATCGATAGGAGTGAGGGACCTCGGCCTTGTGAGGGTTTTGTGCCCCAGTGTGGGGGAATGCCAGGGCCAATGGGTGGGAGAGGGTAGGGGGACAGGCATTGGGAGGGGGGAGGCAGAAGGGGTTTGTTCTTGTGTTTGTTTGTTTGTTTGTTTGTTTTGGAGGGGAAAATGGGAGAGGGAAAGTGTACATGTGAATGAAGAAAATACCTAATATAAAAAAAAAAAAAAAAGAAAGAAAAAAAAAAGGCACAGGGAGTCGTTATTATATACTATATATTTACCTAAATCATATATAATATATATGCATATATACATATTTTTAAAAGAAGTCACAGATCCCACCACAAAGACAGTGACGATCAGATAAAGTCCCAGCACCATGACTGAGAACACTTCTCTTGAGTCATGAGTCAGGAGATTCCTCTGAATAATATAGGCTGTCGCTTTTGCCGTCGGTTGTCTTTCAGAATTAGAAAGTCAGACCATGTCGTTGAAGACATCCATACACTTTGGACCCAGGACTTGAAGTAACTGAGCTGGAAACTGATCTGGATGTTTCATACCTAAGGAGTGGTTGGTATAATACCCGAAGGTGCTATGCAGGCTGAGAAGGGAGAGGCAAATTCATGGAAGTCCGACCCAGATATAAAGCCTACACACATCAATGATGATTAGATTGGCAACATCTTCATAATGGTGGACTAGTGGCACATTTTATCATGGTTGTTACCAACAACCATCTAATTTAATTTAAGGGTCATTCAGTGGAGTCGGGGGTTGGAGGTGTTATGTGTGGCACACAGAAACTAGCTGGTTACCTGGAGTTGGAGAGATCATAGAACCAGAAGGAGAATGTATGATTTCCAATCTCCTCAACCAGTCTAATTTCCCAACTCTATTCTAAGTACTTGTTCTTATACCCATAGAAGTCCATCTCAACTGTCATCAAAGAAGGTTTTTTTTTTTTTTTTTTTTTTTTTTTCGTCAGTAAACCATTACAGAAAGCCACAACTAGGTAAAACATAGAGAACAACTGACCACATAGTCAGGGTCTGAGGTCTGCTCCGGGTCAGCCTGTTCTTCCACCAGCTCTTCCAGCTGCTGCCTTCCACTCACTATCTGTTAAGCTTTTTGTTGTTGTTGTTGTTTATTTATTTATTTTTAAAATTATTTTATTTATTTTATTTTTTTGGATTTTCTTTTTTTAAAAAGATTTATTTATTTATTTATTTATTTATTTTTTAATTAGGTATTTTCTTTATTTACATGTCAATTTCTCCTTTCCCAGTTTCCCCTCCAAAAAACAAACAAACGAACAAAAAAAAAACAACAAGAACAAACCCTTGTTGCCTCCCCCATCCCCATGCCTGCCACCCCACCCTCTCCCACTTATTGGCCCTGGCATTCCCCTACACTGGGGCACAGAACCTTCACAGGGCCGAGGACCTCTCCTCCTATTGATGATCAGCTTTGCAATTCTCTACTATACACATGCTGCCAAAACAATCAGTTCCACCATGTATAGTCCTTGGTTGGCAGTTGGGCCCCTGGGAGCTCTGTGGGTACTAGTTAGTTCATATTGTTGCATATTGTTGTTCGTCCTAAGGGGCTGCAAACCCTTCAGCTCCATAGAACCTTTCTCTAACTCCTTCATTGGGGACCGTGTACTCAGTTCAATGAATGGTTGTGAGCCTCTACATCTGTATTAGTCAGGTATTGTCAGAGCCTCTCAGGAGATAGCTATATGCTTGTCCTTCCTTCAGTCTCTGCTCCATATTTAATCTCTGCAACTCCTTCCATGTGTATTTGGTTCCCCCTTTTAAGAAGGAATGAAATGTCCACCTTTTGGTCTTCCTTCTTCTTAAGTTTCTTGTGGTTTGTGGGTTGTTCTTCCTGTATTCTGAACGTCTAGGCTAATAACCACTTATCAGAGAGTGCATACCATGTGTGTTTTTTTGTGATTGTGTTACCTCACTCAGGATGATACTCTCCAGATCCATCCATTTCCCTAAGAATTTCATAAATTCATTGTTTTTCATAGCTGAGTAGTACTCCATTGTGTAGATGTACCACAGTTTCTGTATCCATTCCTCTGTTGAGGGACATCTGGGTTGTTTCCAGTTTCTGGCTATTCTAAATGCTCAACATCCTTACTCATCAGGGAAATGCAAATCAAAACAACTCTGTTAAGCTTTTTAACCCAGACAATATCTTCATGTACAAAACAAGCTCTTCACCAGTCACATCTTCTAGGATCTTTTTGGATTTAGTGAATATGAGCTCCTCTACTTCCTAAGTAAACACTTCATCCAGGAGTGTCTTGAGTTTTGTAGACAGGAATTTAACTGCTTCTTTTCTAACAATGTCTTCTTGAGGAATCTTGGCTAAACAAGCCACCTAATGTTCCTTTTGCATCCATCTTAAATATACTTAATTTACCAAATTACATTCTGCAGAGTCATTTGTCTGCAGAAGCTGGGTCAGTCTATCTGCTACTCTTGGAAAGTTTTCTCCTGTGGCAGACTGAGGCAGCTCTTTAATTGCTTGGTGCCATATTGACACATCTTCATCCTCACCGAGGCCTAACTGTGCAGTGCCGTATTGACACATCTTCATCCTCACCGAGGCCTAACTAACTGTGCATTGATAACAGAATCAGCCAGCTCTGGAAAATGCTTAGAGAATTTTGGTATAAACTGAGGAGCTGGCTGCTTTTCCTTGGTGCCGCCTTTCACACCATCCAGTATAACTTGGTAGGCATCTTTATGCTGGCCCACTTGCTCCGTGGCTGCATGAGCCTTAGCCGTGGTCCAGCTCCTCCCCGTCAGCAGCATGCTGAGCTCCTGCTCCTGTTGCCCAGCACCTCATCTGTGCCACTGCTCCCTCCATAGAACTTATCTAGGCCTTTGACCACAATATTATCATTATTGTATTTTTAATTAAATAAAAAAATGTTATTTATGTTTCAAGATTTTAAAAAAGGCTGAAAGTCGCATTCTTAGAATACACAGAAGTACTTAGCAGGATGAGACTTCTGTAAAACCAGTCTTCAGAGTTTGATGTCACAGGACAGGATGCCTATAGCTGCCTTATTATTTATTATTTATTATTATTAATTATTATTATTATTATTATTATTATTATTATTTTACTTATTCTTCTCTCATATATTATATCCCGGCCACAGTTTCCTCTCCCTCTTCTCCTCTCAGTCCCTCCTCCACACCTTCCCTTTCTCTACTCCTCCATTTCTCTTGAGCAAACAGCAGGTCTCTCAGGGATATCAACAAAACATGGCATAACAAGTTACAATAAGACTAGGCACATACCCTCATATCAAGTTTAACCCCGTAGGAGGAAAAGGGTTCCAAATGCAGGCAAAAGATTCAGAGACAGCCCTGCTCCCACTATTAGGCGTCCTACAACACCACCAAGCTACACAAAACAACATATACGCAGAGGACCTAGGTCAGACACATGGACCTAGGTCAGACACATGGAGCCTCCTTTATTGTGTCAGTCTCTGTGAACTCCTTGAGACCTGTTTAGTTGATTCTTTGGGGTGTGTTCTTATGGTGTTCTTGACCCACCCTGTCTCCTACGATCCTTCCTCCCTCTCTTCCATCAGATTCCCTGAGTACCACTTAGTATTTAACTGTGGGATGCCTACACCTTAAGTTTGGGTTAGATATATAATATTATAAATTATTAAGGATGATTTTCACTGTGTATATTTGAAAGTTGGTTCTATTGTTTGGAGCTATAGAACATCTTCATTAACATCATGTGACTTTTGTTGAAGTATTAGGCCTTATTTTATGCTTAACAAAAAAAAATCTCTGGGGTTAGATGCAGAAATTCTTATGTACATTTAAGTTTAAAAACTACTGCTTTTGAAGCATTTTTCCTATTTTGTGTATATTTCCCCTTTAGACTATAGGTATCTTGAGAGCCATAATATTTTATATTTTACAAGATTTATGTGGTTTCTATTTAATTTGTATGCCCCTTGGAAGCCATCCCATCACAAATGCTCAATAAATATTGTTAAAAATGGGATGGAATTACTACAAATGTATTTTCCATTTTATATACTTCCAGAAAAATTCCCATAAGATGTCAGAAAGAACATAAGTATAAAAATGCCTGCTCCCATTGTGTTCTTGCAGATTTCTAAGAGAGTGGATTGCGTTCTCAACTCAGAAAATGGAAATAGGAAATGACCTGTGCTAATTATCTTGATTCAACATTTTACAATGTATACACATTTAAAAATAATCTATGATGATAAAAATATACAATCTTCAGTCTGCCGATTATAAACAAACAAGCAACCAAATGACTGCTTTCTTCTTTAAAAATATTTGCTTCCACTTAGTTCTTTGTTGTTTATTTCTGTGAGTGTGCGTGACATGCACACGCTGCAGCACATGTGTAGCTGTGGCCGTAGAATTCATGGGAGCCAGTTTTCTTTCTAACACGTGGATCCAGGAATAGAGGACTCAGGTCATCTAGATTGGTGGCAAGTCCCTCTAGCCACTAAGCTATCACTGCCTCAGCCCTTTGTTCTGACTTGAGATTTCTGAGTACCTGTTATGCAACAGCTGACTACGACTTACGTGGGCAGCCATCGTAATAGGGGCCATTATCCTTAAAGTAGCCATCTATGCACTTTCTGGATGTACTGACCTACATTCTTTGCAGGTATGTTGGCAGAATTTTGAGGAGGAAGAATTTTCACAGCTGTGCCACCTTAATACGTCTCATAGTTGCTGGTGGCTCCCTGGATTCTAGGCAGGTTAGTCAACTGGTTTTCTAGTGAACTAGGAAACTTCACAGGTTCAACTTTTCTTTGTGCTCACAGTATTTGGATTCGGTCTCAGAATCTCTCTGTCTTAGCCCACGTCTTCCCTCTGATCAAAGAAACATTTTAGTACCACAACTAAAACTCGAATGCAGGCTCCTGCCACTTTTCCCCTCAACATAATGTTGTGTTGAACTATTTGGGAATTTCATACAATGCGCCCTGATCACACCCACTTCTCATTACCACACACACACAAAAAAAGTTGAATTTGTGCTGCTGATTATACTGTCCGGGGCCTGGTCAAACTCCCAGTGGCCAGCCCCTTAAAGAGAACTGAGTCTTTTCCCATCCCCCAGGCAGATGCCATCAACTGCGAAGAACTACACTTCAGCGTATTTATGACGAGCTTTAAAGACTTTCTTCACTAGCTTGCTCCACGTCTGGACTGTTTCCTCTTTTGGGGTGGGGTGGGGAGAGGTTGGCACAGAAAGCTTCGATGTCTCCCATTCTCAGTTATGAGTCTGCAGTCATCTGCACCCCTTGCAAAACATGCCTGCCTGCTTACAGCATCCCGTGGAAGCACGGATCACGAGCATCCATAACAGGGTCTCTGGCCGCCTTGTGGATCGCAGACATCAACATGGTTTCCCTCCGCAGCAGGGATCGCAGAGGCCTTTCGAGGAGACTTAACCCAGACAATAAAACATTCTTTGTTTTCGAGGAGACTTAACCTTGAAAAGGAACCCTTCTTCATCTTGTTGCTGCTCAGAGTCAAGGTGATTGTGTGCGGTTAAGCGGCATGTTGGGGGCAGGGACTCCGTGAGCTCCAGGCTTCTGTATGCTACCCTTCCCTTGGCGTTGGCTGCCCCGAGGGTACCCAGGCACAACCATCGTGTTTGCAGCTAGCTTCAACCACTTTTAAAAAATAGAGTTTGTAAAAAAAAAACAATAGTTTGTATATTTTACAGAATTTTTGAGTTCACAGTGCTATCCAAAGACTACTGTTTATTTTACTCATCACTCTTCTACCTCCTTTTAATTTCTTTTGTCCACCCGTAGGTCAAGCCACTGTCATCCTTGATCCAGATCCTTTGGTTCAAAACTTTCTCTTAGAGCCGACGAGATGGCACAGTGGATGAAGGGGTCTGCTCCCAAGTCTAATGACCTGAATTCAATCCCATAATCCCTTATGGTAAAATGAGAGAATTAACTCCTGCAAGTTGTTCTTTGACTTCCTCCACATGAATGTCATGGCAGGCGTGTGGGCGTGCACACACACACACAGACACACACGCCCCCACACAGAGACATACATACACACACACACACACACAAACAACATAAACACACAAAACACAATACACACAACATACACAATTAAAAAAATGTTCTATTTAGATACTATTAACAGCAACAATAACGAAATACGCTAAACTTTGAAGAAATAAAGACTTATATTTAAAACAAAACTAAAACCCTATCTGGGTCTGATAACATATGGGAAAAGCTGCCATACGCCTCCCAATGATCAGAGTGTTGCAGCTGGCCAGAACACTCTGCTGTATTAGTGCCACCACTGTGCAGTAAAAGTTGTTTTTTTTTCCAAGGGAAAAATTAAAAAGTGGTAGTCAGACTAAAATATAATCCTATCAATTTTACATAAAATATTGATAGGAAATAAAAATTTAGCATCCCTAGTGTGAATTCTGTGGACTGCACCAAATACAAATATATAGATTAAGGAAAGTTAACATAATCTTTTTATGGGAACAAAAATCAATTACATGTCAGCTTTGTAGTATTATAAATGTATTTAGTCAGCATAGGATTTTTTTCCAGCAGTGTTTTCTGCAGATTGAAATTGACTAACCAGATGTTAAATATTAAATAGAACTAATCAGAGCATGGTTCAAGAGGCTTTAAAAACAATGATCAAAGGGACCTATTTATTACCTGATGCATGTTTCTGCTGAAATATCAGCTCTGTAACATTATATTTAAACTTAGTTTTTTTTTTTCAAGATTACATTTTTAGCTTTATATGAACAATAATTAATGTTAACAAATTAAGTTAACAAGTTAACCAGGTAACTGAATTCTTGTACATCATCATGGCTTGAAACTTGACCAAAAAAATATAAAGCTCAATTCATAGACATAAAGCCCTAGTGTGATGCTTAGTATACATATAAAACTTTCAATAATAATACAAGTACAGGCCTGTGTTGCTTAATGAAGAGGAAACATTTTGTGAAGTGTGTCTTGAGGCAACCAAGTTGTTATGTGAACACCACAGAGCGTACTTAAACAAACCCAAGCTGTATAGTCTTCTGCACACCAGGGCTGCAACTATGACAGAGCCTTTTGCTCTGGTTTTAGGGCTGGATGAACAAAGCAATGTGAGATGAAATTCAGTACAAGAGAAAACAATGCAGTCAGGAGACTTGGCAAACAGGTACCAGAAACTGCTGACAAGTCATGTGCTCTAAAATAAGGGTAAAAATGTAATAAATACGTGAGCCAGCAAGTGATAGCCATTCATTAATGGTCATTGACTATGTTGCAGTGCATATAGTGTCTGCTAATCATGGGTGTAGCTGGCAGTGTGCTTTAGGTCTGTTGATAGGATCATCTTCATCCCTGTGAGAGAAACAGCACTGTGATGCTAGAATGGTTGTGGTATCACTAGGCCACTGCAGATTTCCAGGTCCACAATAATCTTATGGGACTACTACTGTAAATGCGGTCTGCTGTTGACTGCAACGTCGTGTAGCATGTATATGTAGGAAATACAGCCGTTTGATTAGCCTATGTCTACACACCAGCACAGCAGAAGCAAGAGACATGCTGAACAACTGTGAACAGTTCTTGGAGCTATCATTTGGTTATGGCTTTCAGTTTTAGGAAATTCGTCAATATACCAGAGATAAATAATTTTTTTTTGTTGTTGTTGTTTGTTTTGCTTTTTGGAGGCTAGGGAGGGGTTACAGAAAAGGGCACTTGTCAATATCTTATAAGCACACAGTACTGTGCTTGCAGTTTTATGTCAACACGATACAAACTAGAGTCGTCTGAGAGGAGGGGGGCCTCAATTGAGAAACTGCCCCTGTAAGATTGGGATGTAAGAAAGCCTATAGGGAGGTGGTTCTCAACATATGAATCTTGACCCCTTTCTGGGTCCAACAACCCTTTCACAAGGGTCACCTAAGACAATTGGGAAGCACAAATATTTATATTATGATTCATAAAACAGTAGCAAAATTATACTTATGAAGTAGCAATGAAAAGAATTTTATGGTTGGGGGGTCACTATAACATGAGAAACCAAGTTCAAGGGTCATAGCATTAGGACTGAGAACCATGGCTGTAAGGCTTCTTAGCTAATGATTAGTGGTGGAGGACCCAGCCTACTATGAATGGCACCGTTGCTGGTATTGTGGTCAATTGTGGTTCTGGGTTCTATAAGAAAGTAGGTTGAGCAAGCCATGAGGATCAAGCCCGTAAGCAGCACTTGTCTATGGCTTCTGCCTCAGCCCCTGGCATGCAGTTCCTGCCATGTTTGTGTTCCTGTCCTGACTTTTTTGATGATAAATAGTGATGCAGAGGCATAAGCTGAGTAAACCATCCCCCCCCCAAGTTTCTTTGCTCATGGTATTTCATCTCGGCAATAGTAACTGTCCATTGTTTTTTATGTATATTATGATGTCATATCTTAGTGAAATCAAGATTGGGGCAGAAGTGGAGTGCTTTTATAGTGTGTTCCTCTGCCCTTTGTTATCAACCAATCAACCAATCAATCAAAAGACCAAAATAAAACAAAACCAAAACAACAAACATAAAGAAACACCCAAAAGAAAATGTATAAATTAGAGAGAATGCGATATATTTGCAGTTCATCTCTCCCCACCGCACATCTACACCTGTTTCAATTGTACGTTTCTCTACAGTGGCTTTTTTTACAGCTTATTCATAGCACATTTTCCTCAAGTGTTCTTTTCCCACGTGAAATAGAAATCATTGTGCAAGTAGAACAATATGCAGTTTCCAGGTCTTTGTACCTGCCAAGATAGCTCATACAATTGTGAATGTGGGATGGTAAATAAGAACCTCCTGCAGCCAGAGGAGAGAATTTGCAGTGGAGAATCTCTCTGTCTCTGTCTCTGTTTCTCTGACTCTGTCTTTCTGTTTCTGTGTCCCTGCTTCTGTCTGTCTTTCTCTGTCTTTCTCTGTCTCTGTCTCTCTCTTCCTCTCTTTCTCTCCCTCCCCCTGCCCTTCCCCCCCCTCTCTGTAACAGGGTCTCTATGTATGTTTAGTTGACCTGGAATTGACCATATAGACCAGGGTGGCTTCTAACTCACAGTGATCTGTGCCTGTGCCTCCCGAGTTCTGGGATTAAAGGTGTGCACTGCCTCGCCAGCCTGAGAGGCACTTCTTCCTGCTGTTTATCCATCCTTACGGTGGATACCCAGAACATTAGCTCTCTAACTTGCCCTTTGGATGTCAGTTTTGAGTTTTACTAATAGGTTCTTAAAATGGTCTGTTTTTGCAAAAATGTGAAGAATGCAGAAGGCTCAGATGAGCCTGAGAAAGCAGACTTCCTGAGTAGAAGAATTTCATAGGGTTACCTCGGGGAATGTATTTAAAACATGAACATTGAGAAAGAAAACAAACCCTATGCAGTCTATCTTCTGACACTATGATCTTAGAGATACAGCATGAACACATGACCATGGACATGAAGACCATCACCAGAAACAAAACTGCAGCACAGTGCAAATCCAACCCATCCTTGCAAGAGGAATACTCTAGGGAGAAGAAATTATAAGTTGAATGAGGACTCCGTGGTTTACATCACTTATATTTTGCTTTATGCAGCTAAGCTGTTATTAACAGTATGAAAATATGTATATAATCCTCATTTTTGAAAGTCACTGCTCTTCTCAGTCAATTGTTTTGTTCCCTTCATGAAATTATGTCTCCAACTGAATAAAAATGATTCAAATTATGCATAGGGTTTATTTTCAAAAATTGAACAAGATTTTATGGGGACTGCAAAAAAGGATTTTTTTTTTTGTTATTGTTGTTGTAGAATCCTGATGACATGAGATGCACATGTTCTGTTGTGAAGATCCTCTTGCCCAAATGAGCAAACTGGGTAAGGGGTACCACGTACCGAATACCGCTTTCCAAAGGCTAGTTTCTCACTCTGCAGGCTGTCGATTACACAGAGATGTTTGACTGGCAGTTTTCTATGTGGTAGGCTTTCTGTGCTTAACAGATTAACTGCTTTTTATGGTACTCTTTTCCCCAGGATTCGGGAAAGACAGTGACATAATAGATTTCTTTTCCATGGGATCACAGTGAAACCTCTTCAGTCGAACTCCGTCGCTCTTTGGGAGGCAAAGCGAACTAACCTGTGTTTCTACAAGTTACAAAATCATTTACATTTATTACCCTTGCACAGTGAGGCCCCAAAGCCTCAGAGCTATGATTCTCCAAATCACTGCATTCTAAGCTTGACTGATTGGTTTAAAGGCTTGTGAGAGATTTATAATGATTCACTGTGTAAGCCAATGATTTTATGTTTAAGGCAGGAGACTGATACAAATGACAGAAAACTTTTGACTGTCTTTTGACTTACTGGCTGGCCAACTATTTCCATGGATTTACAGAAAAACAGCATTTCCTCTGCATTGTGTGAATCTCACATTTTTTTTTTTTGTAAAGCACACACTTTCATTATAATGCATAATAAGCATGATAATTTTGTGCCCATTTATGCTGCCAGTATGGATTACTTAGCTGTACAATATTTGTCTGTATTAACCACAGAAACTTAAAAGGCTCCGTTGCTTTTGAACTTCTTTGTTGATCCTCATAAAGTTTAAATTGCTTCCCCCAATTCCGGATTTGTTACTTAAATAGCACACACATTGCTGTACATTAAGTTTGGAAAAATTACCATAGCTAGGTTATTATAATATTTGACAATAACACATAGTATTAGTATGTTGAGTTTTTAAAAGTTTACCTAAATTACTATGGTTTAAATGTGTCATTAGTAGAGGTGAGAGGAATACGTGGAATATATATTAATAACATTAAATCTTATGTTGTGCCTTTCTAATCAATATAGACAACTTGATATTTGTGATGAAACCCAAGTGTTTTAATGAAGAAGTTGTGGGGAGCAATGAGCTTATCGAGTGTAAGGAAAGGGGAGAGGTGAAGAAGAATGGGCTGCATAAACCCAGTTAGACTCTCATATACCAGGCTGCTGATCGTCACCAGCAATGAGGCTGCCGATCCGAGTAAGCAGGGCATCACAAAGAGGTGCGGTTTCCAGTGTCTTTATTAGAAGAAAATCAAGTCGTATTGTCTCTTCGGCTGCTTCTTTCGTTCCAGTTCAAAGAAGCTCACCCTCATTTCCACAGCCATGATGCTTCCCTACTCGTCTCTCGTGGTTCATCTCAGCCCTACCCTCAGTCCCTCCTGCCGGATATGTGACTTAACTTCCGGCTTCCACCGTCTTCTCCAGGCTCTTTCCTCTTCGGATCAGGTTTGCACAGTCTCTTCCCGTCCCACGTGTGCTTCTCCATCTTAGTGTATATCCCAGGTCCCAGGCATTATTTAAGGGACAGCACGCAAGATTTAAGAGAACTACTTTTGGACTCGGACCCAATTCTATCCTCAGTCTTTTCCATACTGTTTCAAGCAGTTCACTTAATCTCTCAAAACCTGTTTCCTTCATTGTACAAATGAGACTATTCCTCTTTAAAAGAGTGTGTGAAGACTCAGAAAACCAAAGAATGGTGCTAAACACCATAACTGAAATGTAGTTAAATTATTATGGTTGCTACTAAGTTTACCTACAATAATGACAATTTAAAAAAACCCCACACCTTATTTGAATAGCCTTTGCTTATACAAAATCACTTCGTTTGGAAGCTCTTTAGAATAGGAATCATGATCAGTCTTTGACATTTCTGTGGTCTCTTTGTTGAAATCTTCCTCCCAGTTGTTAGAGCTCTACCGTATATATACAAATATCATGAAAGACTTTGTCGTAAGTCACGTTATAGTCCAAATATGACATACTGGCGGATTTTGGTGACTTACTGGCGTAACGTATTGCAGGATGACTAAAAGACATTCATTCTTGGTTAACTTAGTCTTTAGGGGCTCAGGAACACAGGGCAGTCACCTCTTTTGGGTTCTTGTCTAGGTTAAGCTACTTACTCTTGTGTTTGCATAATCTGCTTCCCTTTTTTTTTTTTTTTTTGATAACTTCAACTTCTTGAGCTTCTTATTTCTCTTCTTTGAACATTTCCTTCAGTTTTCTCTCCTTGTTCAAAGATCACTATCAAGGCCTTGGGAATCCTATTTGCAACCTCTGTCAGTTCTATTGTATGAATGTTTCAGGCACAAAGAGGGCCTCTTCATTGCTTTCCCACCTTAAACTTTGCCTCTCTTTATCATTGTCAGGAGGTGAAGGTCCTCACTTGAACCCTCTTCATCTCCATTTCTGTGGCCACTGTCCTTCTTCCCATGCCATGTTACATATGAAGGCATGCGAGTCCTATCTTTCATTTGAGCAGAAATGCCAGTCTTTGTAATTTAGTTTATTATCCTATTTCTCTCTAATGAAACTAGGAAAAGTTACAGCTTTATTTCTGTTTTTTCTTTCCTTCTTTTTTTTTTTTTTTAAACAGTGATTTCCTCATTGTTACAGTGAATTAAATGTTCCGGGGAATTCTACAATCTAAATGGAGGAATATCGGTCTTTTTTCTTTATAATTTTTATTACTTAATCCTTTGGAATTTAACATTTAGAATAACTAATCTAACCTAAACTATGTCTTTGAAGAGATCGTGCTTCTACTGGCTCACCAGTCAGCTTTACTGGAGCAAGCACATCTCAGTTATTTAAAAATAACAAATGTTTATCTTTGCTCTGAATAACATATTGTCAATTGTGGTTGTTGCTGCTATAGCTCTCTTCCATTCTGTTAGGATCTCTTTGTCTTTTAAGTCAGAATCCACGTGGAGGCGGCTATGATGAAGCACCCAGAGGGTGGGAAGGACATGGGGACTTCTGGCAACCTGGGATGTCTCCAAGTAACGTCTCTAAGTATCTGTTTAGGTATGGCATGAGAACTTTGTGATCACATGATTGCTCACACACGGTTTAGGCACTTGTATTGTCCTCTCATGATAGGCATAAGAAGTCTCGTGACATAGGACAGGTAAGTGAAATTTTCTTACAGGGAGTGGATAGAGGGCTAGAATGGATCTCCCTAATAGTGAAAGTCAATTTTCTTTTCTCAAATTTGCCCATAATATTTGAATTATTTAAAATTTTAAATCTTAGCTTCATCTGTCAGAAAGATTTTGTTTTTGCTTGTTGTTAAGGAAATGATTTTAAGGAAAAATAATTTCATGCAATATAAAGATATAAGGTGTCCAGAGGAGGGTAAACTCTAACAGCGCACATGACTTTGCTTTCTTAAGAACTTTTATTTTCTCTCTTCTGTTTTAGTTGGCTTTTTTTTTCCATATTGACTTCACTTATGGCTAAAAGATGGCTGGTAATGGTAATTGTTATTAGAAACCATCTGTGTTTACTTAGAAAATATTCTCTTCAGTGTGATTGAACTATATCTAGGACACGTGTATCCTCTAGACCAATATAAGTTCCTGGGGAGAATTCATTGGCTAAGCCACCTATACTGATACTTTGGGATAGAATAGGAGTCAACTCTTCTTATGCTCTCAATGCCTATGATCATATGATGTTCTCTATCCCTTCTCTTGAGCTCAGTTATTTCTCCTCATATGTACCTAACCCACATATGGATTGACATTCATAGTTCTCTTTAAAGTCACATAGAAGGCTGTCATCTCTTTGTTGCATCCCCGACCTCTTTGCTGGCAGTAAGACTTTAGGTCTGTAAAAATCTATCCAAATTTTCTATGAGAACTTCAGACTTGTTGTTTTCTTTCTTTCTTTTTTTTTTATTGAAATATAGATTTTTTTTTTAAAAGTTCCAAAGTGAATACAAATATTTTATAGAGGTCAAGAAATTATGGCAATACAAAACATATAAAGTCAACTTGAGTAGAAAAGAGAACCTAGCTCTGTGGTTGACTGCTTGCTTTCCTTAACAAAGGCACTAGATTTGTTGCTGACCCCCCCCCCACACACACGTAAATCGTTGAAATATAGATTTTAATACACATAATCTGATTTTTTTCTCTCCTTTCCTTTTCTTTTTTTTTTAATTAGGTATTTTCTTTCTTTACATGTAAATTTTTCCTTTCCCAGTTTCCCCTCCAAAAACCAACCAACCAACCAACCAACCAACCAACCAA
>JADRCD010126431.1:0-12172 GCA_019843815.1 Montemys delectorum | reverse complement strand
ACACACACACACACACACACACACACACACACACACTCTACAGTGGTTTGATAGCATGTCTGTTTTCTTGGGACCTCTTGAAAAAGATAATGCCTTATTAGGTTTTTGTCTTCCTAGTATGCCATAAATGTTTCTGAGTGAATGAATAACTCAGCAAATATTATAAACATACATACATACATACATACATCATATAGATATACATAGTCCTCAAGGTTTGACCCTAACACCTGTCATTTCAGTATGAATCCCTCCCAGCATCCTTCTCTGTCACCTAGAAGAGTCATTTCTGAGGACAGGACAGCACTGGATGATGCTGCTGTATTCTCCTAGAACGAGACAGCAAAACTGATATTTGCCTGGGTCTTGCCGCTCTCCGAGGCCGTGCCATTTTTAGTGGCACCATGTAATAACCCATAATGAGACTCTGTGTTGCATCCTAATGAGACTTCCTGACTGAAACATCTGAGGCTTTCATTTATTTCCTATAAGTACCATTTCAGCTCAAACTTTGCTCTCTCTTTGGCGGTGAGGGTGCCATTTGTCATCGGCTAAGTGCCCATACCTTCCCTTTATCTCTATTAATCTTCTTTGCATTCAAAAACTCCTAAGAGTGGACTTAATAGTGAGCATTTCTATACAATTTCCTTCTTAGAATGCCCAGCTCTTCCTGACTGCACATCTATTGTTCCCAAAATAGAACAGTTTACTGCTTCAAACTTCAGCTTCACTGTCTGCAGAGATTTAGGATGAGTACTCTTCACAACGACCAGAGTTCATAGGGTTTAAAAAAAAAAACCACGACCCTGCCATTCTGTATGAAGTAGTGTTTTGTTTAATTTGTGTGTCAGAATGCAAGCATACTGACAATGTTAAATACTTTCCCATCAAAATAATCAGAAGCAGGATAGGTGGAAGAAACCACAGTGGCTTAAAGTAGGGCCACAAGTGACGTGTCACAGTGTTCTTCTGTTTGCATAAATCCTCTCATGCTTGGAGGCTCAGCAGAGAGAAGTAGAGTCTAGTAATCTAGCTCTCGTTTAGATCTGAATAGTGAGCTTCCTTAGTAGGTTTCCAAGCTCTTATTCATTCACTCCTCCAGTCTTGCTGAGTGCCTGTCATGGACTTAAACCCTTTGAAGTGGATAATTTTAATATAAGCCACACTTGATGAGGAATCCTGTAGTTTGGCTAATATTCAAATTTTATTTCTTTCTCTCTTTCTTTCTTCCCTTCTTTTATTATTATTATTTTTATTTATTTGTTTTTGTTTTGGTTTTGGTTTTGTTTTCGTTTTGGCTTTTCAAGACAGGGTTTCTCTATGTAGCCCTGGCTGTCCTGGAACTCACTCTGTAGACCAGGCTGGCCTTGAACTCAGAAATCCACCTACCCCTGCCTCCCAAGTGCTGGGATTAAAGGGACACGCCACCACTGCCTGGCGCCAAACTTTTCTTAATGAAGAACTATAATAAAGGCTATTGCATCAAAGAACTAAGACCCATGAACTATTAAGAGTATTGCAGGGAGACCATTAGAAAAAAGGCCGGCTCTCCTGTGGTCAGAGTAAGACACAGCTGTATTTGCACTCTCAAGGCTGAGGGAGAGGGATCCTCAGTTCAAGGCCAGCCTGGGCTACATAGCAAGATTATGCCACAACAATCAAGAGAAACAGCTCTATATGAGATCTACGCCAGAGTTCTAGGCCCTGGCTCTCCCTTCCTTGCCATGCATTAAGCCACTGCTCTGAGTCACAGCTTTTCCTCCATTAAAAAAAAAAAAAAAGATATCTGATGATAGCCCAGCCCCTGGGAACCCTCTGTTGACTGATTCTTTGAGATTAAGGGAGCCAGAGTTAATGCTATCTAGTCACAAAGAGAGGTGCTGCTATGCTGGGAACGAACAAGCCCGTCGTCGTGACGACTGTGTGATGACCTGAGGAGAGGAATTATTGCTCTCCATGGAGAGATGCTGGTGTTAAAAACAATAGCTCTTACTCCCCAGATTCTAGAATGAAGACACAGACATCCCTGTTCCCTTCTTAAGAATGAATCATCTAGTGGTAAAATCCGGGGAACAGAATTGTACTAGAAGGTCCATGCTATAGCTTGAATGGGAAGGAAGGGTCTCCCACGGGCTCGTGTTTTGAATGCTGATTCCTCCTGATGGTGCTTGCTGTCTGAGGGGAACCAAGGAACCTTTAGAAAGTAGGTCCCTCAGGGTGGCCTTTGGATGCTGTAGGCTGGCTCCTGGTCCCAACACGCTCTCTGCTTTCTGATTTGTTGAGATATGAGCAGCTATCCTCCACCACACACTGCTACAAACATGTTGTTTTGCCAAGCACTTGAGCCAGGGCACCATGGGCTGAACCTTAAGAAACCATGAGTTAAAATGAACATTTCCAGGCCAGGAAGTGGTGGTGCACACCTTTAATCTCAGCGCTTGGGAGGTAGAGGCAGGTGGATTTCTGAGTTCGAGGTCAGCCTGGTCTACAGAGTGAGTTTCAGGACAGCCAGGGCTACACAGAGAAACTCTGTCTTTAAAAACAAAATAAATAAATAAATAAATAAATAAATAAATAAATAAATAAATAAAATTTAACATTTTCTTTTTTAAGTTAATTCTGTCAGGCATTTGGGTTGCAGTGATTCGAAAGTAGCCAGTCCACTATCTTTTGGGTTTTGGTTTGGTTTTGGTTTTGGTTTTGGTTTTGGTTTTGATTTTCAAGATAGGTTTTCTCTCTGTATCCATGGCTATTCTGGAACTAGCTCTATAGATCAGGCTGGCTTCAAATTCAGAGATCCACCTGCCTCTGCCTCCCAGGGCTGGAATTAAAGGTATGTGCTGCCGTACCTGCCCACTATGTTCTTCTTAATAGACTGCGCAGTCTCTTGTACTATCCAAATCTCTCTAATAACGTACTGTAGGCACTCACGAAAGACCCTCCCGCCACTTCTGTCTTCTTTTTGTTACTGGTTCTGGAGCACACATCTCCTTTCTGGATTGCTTCCTTGGCGCTCACACAAGCCTGTCTACTTATATCTCTTCCCTTGATGTTCCCTGCTAACAGTAGAATTCTAATCTATTTACTGCTAATGCAATGGACTAAATGACTCCAAAACAGAGGGAGCTATCGGGACGTTTGCAGAGAGCTGAGAATGACTCTCACAACTTAAGAAAATATTCAAGGTCTCTGTGGCTTTCACCAGATGCGTGCGTTTCGATCCCATTCCTTTGGACATAGATTCTTCAGTGTTTGGGGGACAGTGTTGAGTGGAGAGGAATGGATTCAGCAGTTCCTACACTGGCTTTTTAAAACTCTGCAAGATTCCCTTTACTCTCCTTGTTTAGTGTTTGGGAGGTCAGCTCCCAGGAATGCATGCCCTAGAGGTTGTGGTACTCTCTTGTGTTCCTAATGTGGTCTTGCCCACTACCCATAATCCTTTTTCTACAGGGAGTTCTGCTCTGAATATACTGAGTGGTACCTAATTCACACCACTGACTTCCTCCCTACAAACCCCAGCGACCGGTGCTACCATATTCCAGCATTACATTCTTTTTGCTTGTTTGGTTGTTTTTGTTTGTTTTTTGTTTTGTTTTGTTTTGTTTTTCGAGACAAGGTTTCTCTGTGTAACCCCATGTATCCTGGAACTCACCCTGTAGACCAGGCTGGCCTCGAACTCAGAAATCCGCCTGCCTCTGCCTCCCAAGTGCTAGGATTAAAGGTGTGCACCACCACCACCCGGCCTAGTATCACATTCTTAACCACCTGTACCTTCCAAGGAATTTTATAGTTAACACCCCAAGACAGAGGAGTCCTCTCCTTACACTCTCTCCTTACATTCTCTCATCGGCTCTTTGAGTTACGCAGGACAAGAACCCTGATCCCCATCTTACAGTTGAAGAAAGTAAGATAAGATCAGAGAGGTCAAATGTCTACATGAAGTTGCAGAGCTTGGTATGGGATTCAATTCCAAGTTGATCTGGGTAATAGCATTCTATCTTTGCAGGAAAAAGAGGACTGCAGCCAAATCATATTATGGAGACTTTTCTTAGGTCACCTTAGGATGACTATCCAGGGGCATTCTCTTCAGATAGGAGCTTTCGTCTTACAGTTGAGCTCAGTGCTGAGGTCACAGGATGTTGGAGCCTGTAGCTGGGGACTACAGCAGATGTACAGGAGGTGTGCCCAGGATCACCATAGGACCAATGTATGTGCTGCTCCACATAATGTATAAACTTGCAATGAATCATGGTCCAAGAAGACCCTATGAGATGGGTGTGGTAGTTTGAATGACAATGGCCTCTGAAGGCTCATGTATTTGAATGTTTGGTCTCCAGTGGTGGAACTATTTGGGAAGGATTAGGAGGAGGTGTGGCCTTGTTGGAGGAGGTGTGTCACTAGAGGTAGGCTTTGGGCTTTGAGGTTTCAAAAGCCCATGATGCTGCTCCCCAGTTAACTGTCTCTGTTCATGCTTGTAGATCTAGAGAGCTCTCAGCTATTGCTCCAGCACCGTTCCTGCCTGCCTGATGCATCATCGTGATCACAGACTTTAACCTTGTGTGACCGTGAGCCCCAAATTAAGTGCTTTCTTTTTTTATTTTATTTTATTTTATTTTACTTACTTACTTTCTTTCTTTTTTTTTTTCTTTTTGAGACAGGGTTTCTATGTATAGCCCTGGTTGTCCTGGAACTCATTCTGTAAGTACTTTCTTTTATAAGTTATCTTGGTCACGGTGTTTTATTCCAGCAATAGAAAAGTAAGTAAGATGGTGGACTACCTAATGAGTAAGTCAGCAGTGAGAGCTGTCAATCTTAGAGGACCCAAGAGGCCCATCCCATCCCACTGAGATGGACTATTAACAAGGAAAGAGAAACAGCTTTGTCCTCTTTTGAACAAGCATGGCAATTCTACTGAGACCTGCCTCTCAAGAAGGAAATGTTACAGTTGGGCCAAACATCTCCCAGAGCCACTACCAACTCACACAGCATCTTTACGTATCCAGGGGCTGACTCAGTAGTTAAGAGCTCTTGCTGCTCTTCTAGAGGACCTGAGTTTGTTTCCAGCACTCACAATGGGTAGCTCACAATCACTTGTATTTCCAGCTCCATGGGATCCAATCCCTTCTTCTGGCCTCTGTAGACCTCCAAAGACACACCCACAGTGTGCTCACATACATACATATAATAAATAAATAAATAAATAAATATACTTCCAGGATCTATTTTTTTCTTTTTTTCTTTTTTGTGGTTTTTTTGAGACAGGGTTTCTCTGTGTAGCCCTGGCTGTCCTGGAGCTCACTTTGTAGACCAGGCTGGCCTTGAACCCAGAATCTGCCTGCCTCTGCCTCCCAAGTGCTGGGATCAAAGGTGTGCTCTACCACTGCCCAGGATCTATTTTAAAAGAAAAAAAAAAAAGCATACACCACCACATCCAGCTCACCTTATTCACCTTATTTTTTTGAGGCAGGGTCTCTGACCTAACCTGGAACTCATTGAAGCAGCTAGGCTTGGGGACTGATGAACTTTTTGAAACTCTTTGCCTCTAACTCCCCCTTCCCAATCTCCCACTCTGGAGTTACAGATCTGAGCCACCACATCTGGCTTTCCCCATGGGTTCTGGGAATCCAAACTCTGGACCTTATGCTTGGTGAGCGGGTACCTTACCAACTGAGCCATCTCTCCATCTTACACATATGGCTAATCCCAATGTCACCAAGGCCACTCAACCAGTGGCTATCCATTGGAGGATACTAAAGAACGAATCCAGTGACCCATCTGAGGAGAGAGGAGAGGTACATCTTCTAAGCAGAGAATAAACAGCCTATTGGAGCCCCATTGGAAGCCAGGAAGAACCTCAGCTGTGTGGTACGTGTTTTCAATATGCTATTAATTATCACAAAACTACAACAAACAGGCATCGTGGCGTCTAGCTTGCAGATGAAGAGCCTCAGAAAAATTAAGCACTTTGCTCAAGATCATCCAGTCAGCAGGCAAAAGGGTTACAATTTAAATCGGTTCTCACGTGGTACCCTGATAGATCAACAGGCTAGAATGGCCTCGGAGCATATTCCAACAGTATTGTCTCTGTAGTATTAGCTGCCCCTAATGACCCAGAAAGCAAGACCTTTAAGAAGGAGCTGGAGAGACGGCTCAGTGGTTAAGACCAGAAGACCAGAGGTTTGTTTTCAGTACCCACATCACAGGGCTCACAGGCACCTGTAACTCTAGCTCCAGGGGTTCTGACGTACACATGTAAATCACATAAAAGAAATAAGCTGATGAATCTTAAAAAGGAAAAGAAAGAGAAAAGGAAGGAAGGAAGGAAGGAAGGAAGGAAGGAAGGAAGGAAGGAAGGAAGCAAGCCCTTGGAGAAAAGGCCCCATCCTGCTCTCTGGGTTTGTCAGCCCAGCTTGCCCAAGTCTGAGCATCTCCATTATCAAAGAGAACAGGGCCACCTAAATGGAGAGAGATGAGAGTGTGGGCTGGTACTCCCCTTTAACTCTAAGTTCTGAGAGCTAGGCCCAAGGAATGACACCCTCCCCGCCCCCCCCCACACACACACCATCAAAGACAGAAACAAGAGGGCAAGCTGAGTTGGGAAGCAGGGATGGGGGGTGGTATTTCTCCTTAACCCTAAGTTCTGAGAGCTGGGCCCAGAGAGTCCCCGGCCCAGGGGTCATTTTAGCAGTGTTCTCTCCTATCTCCTGTGTATGGCTGAAGAAAGGAGAATGACCTAGATTTTCTTTAAAAAAAAAAAACAAAAAACAAGGCTTTGTTCATGTTTTGCCACGATGTACTGTGACAGTGTCTCAGCCTGTTCTTTGAGTCGGAGGAATGTTCTGGAAAGGATCTGGGCTTCTGGGGCAGACATGGTTTGAATGTTAAATTGAGCCCTTTCTATCCTTGTGTCCTTGGGCAGATGTAGGCTCAGTCATTTCATCATAGCACAGAGATAATGCGGACCGCCACCGTGCTCTGAGGACTCAGAAGCGTGAAGCACACACCCGGCACGCCCAGGGCTTTCACTAAATATGACAGCTTTTATTTTGCTTTTTTTCAAATTCCTGGGTCCTCAGGATCCCTTGTCTACCTTGCACGGGGTCTGTAAAGCTCCAGTCTTTCCCTTTTCCTTCTCTGGGTTTTTTTTTTATGCATACTTACTGGTATTAAAAGACATGATCCTTCTTACAAATCAAACACTAATGGCTCCATAGTAGAACTGTTGGTTCCTGAAAGACCACACTCTCGGGGCTGGAGAGATGGCTCAGCGGTTAAGAGCACTGACTGCTCTTCCAGAGGTCTTGAGTTCAAATCCCAGCCACCACATGGTAGCTCACAGCCATCCGTAATGGGATCGGATGCGTTCGTCTGGTGTGTCTGAAGACAGCTACAGTGTACTTACATATAATAAATACATAAATAAATAAATCTTTTTAAAAAAAAAAAAAGAAAAGAAAGAAAAAAGACCACACACTCATCAACAACAGTGAAAACATGTTTTCAAAATGGTACTGTTTAGTCAACATTGCATATGCTAGTTAGCTTGAAAACAAATAGCAGGTACTTACAAACGTGACAAAATAACATAGGCTCTGAAGTGTTCAGCTTCACTAAAACTGGTTTTTTCCTCCTCTCCAAAAAATAAGAGTGTTTTTTATGAGCTTTGTGTTGATAGACAAAGACAGTTTTCCTTTACAGACTTTGAGTCTTAAGAACTTGTAGCTAGGGGGCTGGAGAGATGGCTCAGTGGTTAAGAACACTGGCTGCTCTCCCAGAGGTCCTGAGTTCAATTCCCAGCATCCACATGGCAGCTTACAACCAACTGTAACTCCTGTTCCAGAGGATCTGACACCCTCACACAAACATACATGCAGTCAAAACACCAATGCACATAAAGTAAAGTAAATTTAAAAAACAACCTCCTCACCCACAACAATATGAACCAACCAGTACCCCCAACCAGTACCTCCAGAGCTCCCAGGGACTAAACCACCAACCAAACACTACACATGGAGGTACCCATGGCTCCAGTTGCATATGTAGCAGAGGATGGCCTTGTTGGACATCAATGGGAGGAGAGGCCCTTGGTCCTGAGAAAGCTCGATGCCCTAGTGTAGGGGAATGCCAGGACAGGGAAGCAGGAGTAGGTGGGTTGGTGAGCAGGGGTGGGGATGGGATAGGGGGTTTTTGGAGGGGAAACCAGGAAAGGAGATAACATTTGAAATGTAAATAAAGAAAATATCTAATAAAAGCAAAACAACCCCCCCCCCCCCCCCCCGCAAAGAACTTATAGCTAAACAGATCATAGTTGCTAGAGCAAACCTACTATTGCTATTCTGCTAAGTGGAGATAGTAGGAAACTGATTCCTAATGAGTTCTCATTAGACCCATGGTTCGAGCATCTCTCAACCCTCATGGGGAAGTAAATGGCAACTAACATAGAGGATAAGAGATCGGAACATTCCCCCTCCCTCCAACGCTCAGGGATTATAATCATGAAAAAGGTGACAGAAAGAGTGTAAAATTCAGGGGCAATGGATGACTACGATGAACAGTGTTCTCTAGAGACCAACGGAGAAGCTGCACCTAGGATCTCACCCCTGTTGGGACAAGAAGAAGAACACCTGCACAAGTCCAAGCTATACAAATCCCAGCACGGCCTAAAGTCCTACCATGAGGAAAGGAACTGCTGGCAATGGATAGCTTGGGCAAGAGAGTGAGTCGGTTTTCTTTAAGGGTGTGACCACTGGTAGTCCGACCGCACTCCAGCGGGGATGGCCCCACACCAGGAATGTTCGGACACTCACTGGACTTTTCCAAAAGGAAGAAGAGGACATAAAGTCAGGGGGACGGATCTGGGAGGAGTTGGGTTGGGAGGAGGAATATGATCCAAGTACATTGTGTGAAATTATAAAGAATTAAAATATCTAATTAAAAATTAGGAAGACTTTGTGCGTCATCCTGGAGTTGGAGTTACCACCTGACTTTCCAGAGCCTAGGCAATGTCAGGCTATGCTTTCCTGGAGTCTGATGTTGTGGCAGATTTCCTATAATGGACCAGGTTTTTCTTGCTATTCCTCATGAAGCTTAATGGGAGAACATTTCAGAGCATATGCTACTGTGTCAACGGATACTAATTTCTCCATTAGTGTAGCTCCTGGGGAATTTCAGTCTAAGGCGAACGCGTGGCCTTTGGGAATCAGAAATAGCTGCTTATAGCCCCACCCCTGCCCATCAGTCAGTTCTGTTTAGTCTTCCCCTCCTCCATTAATCCAACCAGGAAGAGCAGAATAGGATGAGTCAGAGATTGTCAGTCTGCAGCTGAACTGTAATCCTTTAAGGCATGCCACCATTTGGATGTCCTTCAGAGCCCTTGTGCAGGCAGCTCTCCTTTGGCTTTCACAATACTCCTCTGCACTGTCACCACGCTTTGAAGGCGAAGGAGTGCTAAACTGATCATTTGAGTACAGACGAAAAGGAGGAGCCTGACCTCATACTGGATGTATAGAGGCATCTACTGGGCCTGACCGGGGCTATGAATGGCTTAGCTTTGTTGGTGGAAATCATGGTGTGGACCAAAGTAAGGATATGCAAGCTTATTCGTTTCTTTAAATAAAATTGCCTAGGTGCTCCTGAAATAGCAAGACACTGTGCTAGCTCACTGAGGTAGAGCGGTGTCCTGGGAGGAGAATGGGGTTTGGATGCCTGTGGCCTGTGTGGACATGCCGACTCTGGTAAAGGTCACTGAGGGCTAGCTGCCTGTCACTGGGAGGTGAGACGAAGGACACAGAGACCAATTAGATGTCTCTCTGACCTTTCAAATGCGGTGATGAGAAATACAATGTGTGTTTTCAGGTAGCTGTCAGAGAAGGCAGAATACAGCCATTGTTATCAGTGGAACATCAAAACTGCAGCCAAACCACAAACGAGGCTCTCAGATTGTCAGAGCTAATTCACCCGGTCACTATGGGACATGTTCAATTTTCAAAGGCAACATGTCAATACTCAAACTCTATTGGACATATGCGTGCTAACAGCTCCAGGGACGATTTCAACACTGGATCATGCTCCTCTTTCCTGTGTCCCTGCCAAGCTGGGTTTTCACTGATTCCTATGATAGAACGGAACAGGAAATAAAATCAACAGCCAACCAAGCTCTGGGGCTTAAGAAGGTCTGTTACTCTCTGACAGACACAAAATCCCATTAGCCAATGGCTGGGATGACTTTAAAATGAGATATAACAGGCTGGAGAGATGGTTTATCAGTTAAGAGCAGGTTGGAGAGGTCCCTGGCTCCATTCCCAACAACCTGTAACTCTAGCCCTGAAAGATGTGTGCATTCACATGCACATACCACCCATCACACACACACTCATTATTTTTTAAATAAGTAAAAAAAAATGAGATAAAACAATGCTTTTGATGTATTGCATTATTTTCTCTAACAGTTACTAGGACTTAAATACTATAACTATTAAATTCAGGCCAAACTGTTTAATATATGAAAGTATTCCTTATTCATTTTTAGTTGGAGAGCCTGTGAAGTGCTCTTGTGATTTTAAAGAATAGAGAGACCCCATGTGAGGTGGGATACCCAGGATTCAGAAGATAGAATGCTTTAAAGAGGAAGGAAATGAGCATTTGAGGCAACTGGATGTGATGACACATGCACTTGGAATTCCAGTACAGGGATGTAGAAGCAGGAGGGCAACCTCACCCACTTTTGAGCATCTGTGGGCAGGACTTTATAATCAGATTGCATCCTGGCAACAAGCTCCCACTGTCACAGATGAGTCACCACCATGAGCCTTCCCCACCACAGTGGACTGAATGCCCTGAACCATGAACCAGAATAAATCCTTCATCCCTCAAGCTGATTTTGTCAGGTATTGGCCACAGCCTTGAGGAACCCCAACTAATACACTCAACAGTGTCACCAGTCAGTATAACCCATTAGAGGTCTTTGGCCTGTCTTTGGCCATGTTCCCAGCCATGATGGCATGGACTCACCCTCTGAAACTGTAAGCAAAACCCCAATTAAATGCTTCTTTTATACATTGCCTTGGTCATGGTGTCTCTTCACAGCAGTAGAACAGGAACTAAATCAAAAGAGCATAATGAAGAAGCGTAGAAAAGAATATATAAAGGTCTTAAAGTAGTTTATTTCCTGCAGAGCATAGAAAATTAGCCAGCTAGTTTCCAGAACTATGAAGAGTCATAGGATAGTTTTCCTGTGGCAAAATTTCCCAACCTACAGAGTCTCCAAATGTGACTTGACACTCTCCATGAGCTGAAGAGAGATGTGTCCATCTCTCCCCCATAAATCTAAGCAGTCCCATGGCTACTCTAAGAATGAACCTATGTGACTTCCACGCCCAGGCCAGGGAAGGCAAGCCACCTTTGGACTGGTGTCCCAAGGGTCTGTCACTCTAAGAACCTAACCAGTGCTGAGAGGTACAGGCTAGCCTTTCCAGAGAGCTTGCATGGGAGGCCACCCTTCAACTTAGCTCAAGTCCCAACCCCCGATCAGCATGTGAGTGAACACACTTCCCCATGGGAATATAGCTGCCTTTTAAAAGAGTCTTGATTGACAGTGTTTGTCAGTTTTCATGCTGTTTGGAACTTACTGGTTTCAAGTCTTAAAGTTCCCACCAAGAGGAATTTGGGATAGAGCACACACTGGCTCTCTAAAGGCAGTGAGAGCCAGGGTCCACACCAGATATGTGATTAGAGCTTCCAGATATCACGTCACCTCTGACCTGAGTCCTCCGGGCTGAGGACCTAGATACCACACAATGGAATCAAGCCTCCTCCTACTGCACTCTGTCCAAATTAAAGGGCCCTGGGATGGTTATTTCATGCTAGTCTGGAGACTATCATTAAACTAGTCAGGGGAACTCCATGGCACTCGATATGCTCTCTCTACTTTGTGGACAGGAGTTTAAGAGCAGCTTGATAAGCCGGGCGGTGGTGGTGCATGCCTTTAATCCCAGCACTTGGGAGGCAGAGGCAGGTGAATTTCTGAGTTTGAGGCCAGCCTGGTCTACAGAGTGAGTTCCAGGACAGCCAGGGCTATACAGAGAAACTCTGTCTCGAAAAAAACAAAACAAAGCAAACAAACAAAAAAGGTGTGGATCATTAAAAAAAAAAAAGAGCAGCTATATTATCTCTT
>JADRCD010126427.1:0-18329 GCA_019843815.1 Montemys delectorum | reverse complement strand
ACACACACACACACACACACACACACACACACACACACACACACACACACACACGAAAAAGCATGAAAATAAACATAGAAGCCAGAACCCAAAACTCCTCCAGGCTAAGCATAGGTTACAATGAGGGCTCTAAAGTTAGCTTTAATAGGCAGGTGCTAAAGACTCTGTGGAAAGAGCTAAGCCCTGAAGAAAAACAATCCTGAAAGTCCCAGCCAGGAAGATTTCTATTGAGAAAGGTCATTGCTGAATGCTAGTCTATTTGCAATCCTATATAGACACAGCACATTTCTATTATAGTGCTTAACATGTGGGTGTGTACACTCACCACTTTATTATTAAAAAAACAAAACAGAAAGGTAAGGACACAAACAGAATAAGGGACAGTGAAGACAAAGACGGCACTCATTTAAAAGAATTGTGAGTGCACTTGGGCACACACATACACACATACACACACAGAGACACACACAAACATGCATACACACATAGGAGATCGGGCCAAGGATACTCACTGTAGAATTGTTCAGAGTAAGGAAAAATGGAAATAGCCCAAGAGCTAACATGTTTATACGGTACCATAAAGATGACTGACCAGATCTGTACCCAAAACAAGGCTAAAGGCAATAGTATTGGACATCACAGCAAAGAAAATAGAAAGGAAACTTCCAAGCATCCAGAATCACCACTCTGCATCTTCACAGTGAGATACTTGTAAAAACACAGAACACAATGGAAGTAAAAAGCACCATCGTGGATGCTCGTGGCTGGGGCTGGGGCTGGAAGGAGAAGCGGGGCGAAGCCAGTGTCTGAAGGCTGCACCTGCAGCAGAGGCTGAGGAGGGAGCGGCAGCAGCTCTGGGTGAGAGGCAATGCGAATTGTTGTTCCTTGTGCTTTTCAGTGACTCTGGGGTTTCTCAAGAGTTACAAAATGCACTGTTGGCCTGCACTGTGGTTGTAGCCCTGCATTTTGTTTCAGGTGATCCAGGAACACGCCACTTCGTTCGTAACCCAGCAGCTCCTCTTCAGTTGAAGTGACAAGATTACCACAATCACCCTTGTGGGAACTGTGGCTATTGAGTGGATAGAGTGGCCAAGTGTGAGCCTGAGACGAGCCAGGTCATCTGAAAAGGTGCCCTAGCCAGACTGGCTGTGGGCTAGCCTAGGGTTCATTTTCTTAATTGACGACTGAAGAAGGAGGGTCCAGCCCACTATCCTGGGCTGCCGGTCCTGGTGCTGCAATAAAGCAGTCTGAGCAAGCCATGGAAAAGGAGAGCAGCAAACAGCATTACTGCACGGCCTCTGCTTCAGGTGCTGCCTCCAGGTCCTGCCCTGCTTTCTTCTCGGTGGTGGAGTATGACCCGAGGGTTGTAAACTCTCAGGTCACCCTTCCCTCCCAAAGTTGCTTTTGGTTTTTCACAGCAACAGTGACATTAACTAAGACACCAGTGAACATAATTTAAGTAAGAGAAGCCTGAACAGAGAGAATACTAGAAAGTATGTATTTTGGTTATTTCTTCAGTATTTGTGCTGATATATTAAATACAATGGCAGCATTTAAGAAATAGCAACATGCCAGGCAGTGGTGGCACACGCCTTTAATCCCAGCACTTGGGAGGCAGAGGCAGGCGGATTTCTGAGTTCGAGGCCAGCCTGGTCTACAGAGTGAGTCCCAGGACAGCCAGGGCTACACAGAGAAACCCTGTCTGGGAAAAAAAGAAAGAAAGAAAGAAAGAAAGAAAGAAAGAAAGAAAGAAAGAAAGAAAGAAAGAAAGAAAGAGCACCATACTTTGTTGGGTATTTTCTGGAGAACAGACTGAAGTGTCTGTCACACGTGTAAAATAATTCCCACCCCCTCACATTCACCAGAGAAAGCAGACAGCAGCAATCACAGCAACAGGGTCATCATTACGGGAGAGCCACGGGATGAGAGGCCCTCAGCCCTCACGGAAGGGTGGTGTACAAGGATAGGCTCACCTTGGCAAGTTCAGGCAGGTAGCTATCCAAACCGGAACCCGGACCCTCCAGTTTGCTTTGTTCGTCATCTAAATGGCAAAAGAGAGCAACTGAGTTATATGTAGTAGAAACTTTCTTGTGTAATACAAACAAAGGAACCCGAGTGAGGGTTCTCAGGTCTGAAAGAACATTCCAAACGGCTCTCCGGCTTTGGAATCACACCGATGGCCATGCTTAGCAGGGAGAGCGGTGGCCTAAGACCTTGTACAGCTAAAATCCGCCCCCCTCAGCTCCCCTCACTAGAACTGATGTCAGCTAAGTGTAATCCCTCTCAGCCATCCTCAATCAGCCAGAAGCTCTGGTGGGACCACGGGAACAGGAATTTGGCTTTTATCAAACTCTTGGGAAATAGGGAACAGCCAGGGCTGGGAATCTCTTATGGGCTTGAAATACAATATGAGCATGCCTCAAACACATGAGCTGACTGCCCTGCGATCTGGAGTAAGAGTCCTGCCCTTTTCACTTCGCCTTGAACATTCTAAAGGGCGATAACAACAGTAACTTTCCCACTTTAAAGACAGATTCCCGCTGGGCGGTGGTGGCGCACACCTTTAATCCCAGCACTTGGGAGGCAGAGGCAGGTGGATTTCTGAGCTCGAGGCCAGCCTGGTCTACAGAGTGAGTTCCAGGACAGCCAGGGCTACACAGAGAAACCCTGTCTCGAAAAACCAAAAATAGATTTCCCCACCAGTGGCTGGAGATAGGTTTTTTTTTTTATTGTTAGTTAAAAACTTTTATTTTTACTTAAAGATAGGTTGTCATGTAGCTCAGGCTAGCTTTGAATGTGCTATGTGGCCAAGGGTGACTTTCTGACCCTCCTGCCTCCACAGGTGTGTGCCACCACATAGGGAAGACCTGTGTGCAGTGCTAGGAACCTAGGGCTTCATTCATGACAGTCAAGCATGAACAACAACTCGGCTATATCCCTGGTTCATATTTCCATTTTCAGGTAAAATTCGAGACTCAGGAAACATGGCTAGCTTGTCCCAGGTCACATAGGTGAAAAAGTGCCCCCCACCATGAGTGTGGTTATTCCTGTTACACACCTCCCACCACGAGTGTGACTGTTCCTGTTACACACTTCCCACACAAACACCATCAAGATACTAGCTGTTTTTTGTTTGTTGGTTTTCTGAAACAGGGCCATTATGTGGCTCCAGTTGACCCAAAACTCCCTGAACAGTTGATTGGGCTACCTCAAAACCCATGTCTCTTGCCTCTGCTACCCAAGTGCTGGGATTACAGGCAACACCCATGTCTGGCTTTAGGGAAGTAAAATCTAATGTGACAGAAACCTTTGCTGACGGACTGTGAAAGGCTCACATCTTCCTGCCTCTCATGGACCTTTACAGTTCTTCCTCTTCCTGGGGAAAGCAAGAGTGGACTCCCAGTATGTGCACGGAGGGAAGCTCCACCTACCTACCTTCATGCCTTCATGAAAGTCCAGCGCGTGTACCGAGGGAAACTCCACCTACCCACCTTCATGAGAGTCCCCGTTTCGCTTTTCTTGCATTGCGGCTTCAAAGTTGAGCTGGAGGATCTTGTTGAGAACTGTGACCCACTCCTCCATCTCCGCCTCGCTGTCTGCGGCCAGAAGGTAACTGCTTTTATCCTGCATCTTGAGCTCAAAAGCAAAGCGCCTGACTCTGTTGTTCTGAGGTAGAAACCGGGGAAAGAGACACATTGGGAAGCTGCTCAAGATAATCTCCTTTACTTGTTTGTTAATCATGCTATCTTATTCGCTCTCTGACGCTCCATTAAAACCACAAACTCCCTCCTAGAGAGCCCTCCTCACAGGCCACCTCCTCTGCTTTATCCTCATTTGATTAATTATCTGTCTTTTAAAACTATGTATTTAGTTTACATATTTGATTTGATTGCATGTGTGCACGTACACCATGCGTGTGTGGCTTGTCCAGAAGGCCACAAGAGACCAGCAGATCCCCTGGAACTGGAGCTACAGATGGTTGTGAGCCACCATGGGGGTGCTGGGAATGGAAACCTGAGTCACCTGCAAAGGCAGTGCATGCTGGGGCTGGAGCAATGGCTAAGAACATTTGCTGCTCTCTCTCTTTAACCTTTAGATTTATTTTTATTATTTTAAACTGTATTTCCATGTGTGTATGTGCGGTGAGTGCAGGCGCCCTTGGAAGCATCGCACCCATGGAGCTGGAGTTACAGGCATTAGGAGCTGCTTGACATGGGTGCTGGGAAACAAGCCTGTGCTCTTAGCCACTGAGTCACCCACCTTTCAGGCCTCCTTACCGGTTTCATGTATTTAGTTTATATACTATCTGTCCCCTGCGATGGACAGAGATCCCTCAAGGACAGAGGATGCTCATTCTCTTTGCTTAATGTTATATCCATAATCTTTGACATTTAAAAAATAGCCGCATCTATGAAATTTCACACATAAATGTTATATTCAATTCCTTTTTTAAAAATTCAAATTGTGCTCCACCATTGCCTCCCCCAAAGCTAAGTTCTATCTACCAATCCGTTCAGCTTACTTATCTGGAACTTTTTCACCATTTGTTAATCCTAAGATGTATGCGGACTTTTGTCGCCAGTTTGCATGTGCATTATGGGATAGAAGATGAACGAGTGTGATGCTCACATCTGTCCATCCCTCTCTGCTCAAGGACTCTTCTACATACTGCACTATTTGCAGCATCCTGGCCTCCTCCTACCACATGTCTGTGGAATAGTTATAGGTCAAATATCTCCAGACACTGACAAGCATGTCCTGGAGACAAACACCCTAGACCCACCACACTAGACAGACTCATCTCTGAAGAGTCCACACAGGCTGAAGAAGGAGACGTCATAGCCTCCCACTGACTGTGGTGTGGGCAGAACGCCCCGATACCCACTGAAATCTCAGCAGTTGGAGGACACTTCTCAGTGTAGAACCCAGGTACAAGGTTCCCAAAGGCTCGTCATTTCTGTAGCTGTTTTTAGAAGCCTGAAGCTAAGTGCTTCTCTGGGCAAGGCTATAAAACTACTTTGCACAGACCATCTGCCACCAGCTCAGTAAGTGCCACTTACTGGGAATGGACTCCTTCCCATGACAAAAAAAGCTAAAAAGTAAATATCCCAAGGTATTTTTTTTTTCCAAAACCACTTAAATTGCAACTTTTTGTTTCTGTTTCTGTTGGAGACAGGAACTCATGTAACCCAGGCTGGCCTCACACTCCCGTAGCCAGAAAAGACTTCAAACTCTGGGACTTCTTGCCTCCACCTCCCAAGTGCTAGGATTCCAGGTATGGGAGACTACAGGTGTGTGCTACCTCTGACGGGCTTTAACTACAATTTGACGCTCAGCTTCAGAAAAGGCAAGGATACAAAGGAAATTTTACTATTTTGGAGACATGTAAAGTTTAGCGAACAAGAAATGCTATAAGCTACACACACAAAAAGAATCTGAAGGAAGAAACAGGAATTAAAGTCAGACCTTGGAGTCTGAAATATACCCAAGAGGCTAGAGGCTCAATGAGGGCTATCCAGCTACAAACATCTGTGCACTGTGCCCCAGACACAAAACAAGACACTCCTGTCAAACAAAAAAAATTACTTCCTACTTCAAAATGAGGTTGGAAAAAATGCATCTATCTTTGCTTTCAACTATGCCAGAAAATTCAGCTGAAAAAGTTACTCCAAAGTTTCTCAACTTCACAGAAATAAAGCTGAGGCTTGGGAATCTGACACAGGAGACCCTCGAACTGTCACTGAACCATGAACCACTCTGATACTTCTTATTCGCAATGTTAGTCAGCATGCTTTAATAAACTTTGATTTACATTGTTATTCACACTGGCAGCTTCAAGCAGAGGAGGGGCTGCTGGCTAAGGAAGCTCCCAGCTGATTGGCTGTTGACTTTTTCAGGGAATGTGAAGTCATGCCACAGTCTTGATCTAAGGCTCAGATACAGGTCCTGTCTGAGCTCTGGATCCTTCCTTGTGGCTCATAGGTTTCCAATAGTTAGAGATGCTAAGATCTAACTGAAATCCTGTGTTTTGAAAAGTCAGCAGTGCTCATCTGGCTTCATTAGCTGGGGCCGGCGATTTTTCTACCTTAGGTGCCTGGCAGGCAGCCCTGTCCCAGTCCCCTGTGTCATTCCTGTTGCACTTCCAGTCTCTCTGGCCACTTACTTTCATTCTGGGCACCTCTGACCTGGATAAAGCCTAATTGTTGGAACACTGTACAAAACAGATGAAAACACTATTCTTGAATAAGGGTAGAGTCAGTGAGGCTGTGAGTCCCAGCAGAGGAAAAATCAATGGAGAACCCCTGACTTTGGCATCACTCTGGGCCCCAGAACAGAGACCCAAACAGGGTCTGCCATTTTGCCAAAGCTCATGAAGACTGGAAGACAGGACACACAGGGAAGCCTCTTGAATGAGATGCAGGTGAAAGACAACGGGCAGACAGACAGATAGACAGTGTTGGAATTCTCCAAATCCCATACCTGTTACATCTAGTTTCTACATGCCTATCTGCCTTAACAAAATAGTTTGCCAATTAACAAATCAAGACAAATCAAGACACAGCAACCTAAACTTCTGGAAACGCAAGACAAGATCAGGGGCCAGTGAGCCTCACAAGTCTGGCGACCTGAATTTGTTCCCAGACCCCATGTCGGGGTGAAAGGAAGAACCAATCCCACCAAGTTCTTTCCTGACATTTGCATGCTTTGTATGGAATTCACCACCACCTCTGCGATCCCCTCTACAACAAACCAATAATTCTCTTTTCAATTATAGAGAGATGACCATAAAAACCAGAGAGTGAAAGCTCCAGCAGACGCTCCCAAACACAATGGAGTTGAGAAGACACTGGCACTCCTGATGTTCCTCAGGTCAGGGACTTTTGGGATTCCAAAATAACTAAATAACTGGCCAAATAAGTAAATAAGCAAGGAAGCAAGCCAAGTACAACTAGAATAAAAGGTATTTGCAGACGGAGTACCTCAGAAAGTCGCCAACCATTATTCCGTCTAGTCTCTTAGGCAGGTACTAGAAGGGTCTCCCCCAAAATAAAGATTAAAGAAAATCACAACAACAACAACAAACAGAAGAGGAGAGCAGGAGCTGGAGATGTCGGTCCCTTAAGGTAGAGTGCTCATCCAGCATGCCTGAGGCCCAGGGCTGGATCCCCAGCAGTGCACAAGGGTGCATGGTTGCCCGCCTCTCACGGCAGCACCTGGGAGGCAGAAGCAGGAGGATCAGAAGGTCCAGGTCACCTTTTACTTGTTTCGAGGCCAACCTAGACTCCATGAGACCTTGTATATAAAGACGCATAGCAACAGGGTCCTGGAAGCAGAGAGTCCTAAACGGTGAGGAGGTCATCGGTCTAGGATGGAACAGAATGACGGTCCTGCCTTCCAGCACAGGAGCCACGGGTAAAGAGTAAGGTGTCAGCACCTGCTACCAAAGAAGCTGAAAATGGCGGCTTCAGGCATGCAGGGGTGCAGGCGTGCAGGGCTATAGGGGTGCAGGGCTATAGGGGTGCAGGTGTTGTAAGAATTGAGCAAACAGGGACACTTCATAAAAATACCAAGGAGCAAGGTATGTCCATTAAGCCTAAAGACAGAGCTTCAGAAGGGTTTACTGAGCAAATATCAGTCTCCAGGAGATGCCCTAAATGTGGGGAGTAATGCCTGGTTCCAGGAAACTTCCCCAGTAAGGGGGGGATCCCCCACTCCTACATGCAATCGGTATCTCCCCTTCACCTGGGGCACAGAGGTCAATGAGAACAAAAGACAATGGGCTCCACCAATGAGAGAAAACCAACTCATGCTGTAAACCCATGTACTGAAAGGTATAAAAAGTGTGTGCTTTGTTTCTGTTGGTCGCCTTTGCTCAAATGCAGGACGACCCCAGTATACTGGTTCAGTAGAAACCCCGCGCATTGTGCAGTGATCTCCTCCTGATTCTTCGTGAGTAGGGCACCCACACTGAATTTAACAGTGTGCAGCACTTCGGCTCTCTCTGTTGCAATCAGATGAGCAGAGCATATTCACTACAGGATGACCATGCAGTTGGATTTTAGGTAAAAATGTAAATACCAAAACAGAAAACTGGAGAGCCGTGTCTCTGGCTTCATGCTAGCCCACTACACAACGTCCTTATAGAATCAAGCTCTAAGCTACTGTCACTTTGACGGAGGCTTCTCTGGTGACACTGAATCCATCTACTGTCTACTTGACAGGGAGACTGCTCACTGGCTACAGAATCTCTCTGTCTGAGGCCCAGAAGGGACACATTCATAGTCTTCATTCTGCAATTACTCCGACGGATTCTGATGAACCAGGCTGTTTGTGAATTGTGAGCCGGAACAAGCCTCCATGTTAGGACGGGGACATCTCAGTTTGGTGGGTTTTACTATGTGGCCTATGCTGGCCTTGAACCTAAGGTCTCCCTCTGCCAAGTGTCCTGAGGACAGGGTTTATGGGTGCATGCCATCATAATTGAGTTTTAAACACAAAGCCTCACACACTAGGGGACTCCTGTCTACCACAGTATCCTGCCATGTTCAAAATGATGAAAATCAAGTTTGTCTTCATCAGGTTATCTTTCTACCATAAATACAGCCTTGGTAAGAAGCACTTCCCCGAATCTGCTCATTCATGCATAGTGCCACAGCAGACCAGAAAACTTGGCAGAACCTGCTCTACTCACCTGGATCACGCCCATGCAGGAATCCAGGAATATGGACCCTTTCGGTTCCTTGGAGATCTTTTCATCTTTATAAAAGTTTAGATTATAGGATCCATCGCCGAGTTGAATCAGGTGGAAAAACCGCCTCTTGAATGACTGAAGAAAGAAATACAGACAGCTTGCCTTCCTACACGGACACTGGGAACTGACAAGCCACCGGTACTCTTGAGAACCCAGCCAGCCTTCTCTAAAGTTAGTGGGATTCTAGCCAATACCACTGGTGACTGGCTCGTCGGCTGGGAGAAGATGCCCCACAACAGTCTTCCTGCCGTCCTGTCACGGGACATTGTTTCTCACCCAGAGAGCTTGGAATTTTACGTAACCATGCAAAAGTATGGAGCATGAAGCCCCAGGAAGGCAGAGATGTTCTCCAATCACCAGAGCCCTCACTCACACAACATGGCTGCCCTCTACTTGTGACTCCTTTGGACTTTGGACCTCAGGATCCTGGCAGCCAGTGCTTCCCTGGTTTGGTTTTCATCTCCATGTTCACCTTACCTTCCTCACTGTGTCTCTTAGGATTCATGCCGGTCTCTCCTGTACAACTTCTTAAACTACTTTTTTTTTTTATTTTAATGTTTTCCCATGTTTAAGTGTCTGTGTGGGGTATACACATGAGTGCCAGTGCCTGTGGAAGCCAGAGGTGTGGGATGCCGCTGAAGCTGGGGTGGCGGGCAGCTGTGAGCGGCCTGATAGAGGTGCTGGGACTTGACCACAGGCCTTCCCTCTATAGAGTGGCAAATGCGCCAACCCCTGAGCCCTACTTTACTCTTCCCTCCAGACTTCACCATCTTCCTTTTTGGACCCTCACTTTGGCTTTCCTTGACTCTGTCACAGGATGCGTCCGTAAGAGTACGTACGTTTGCTTTATGAGGTATGAAGACACACTATGCAGCCAAGACAAGGAAGAAAACCCAGCCAGAGGTACCCCTCACCTCAACCCTGTGATGAGTTCTTTATGCCAGGGCTCGGGAGGCTGGGCGCAAGCAGGTGGACAGGGCTATGGCAACGGTGGGGCCGTCACCAGGAAAGCACCTTAGGAAGCAGACAATATCCCCTTTGTGGGGAAAAGCAACGTGCCCATTCATCTGGTGCAGTATTCTCAAGACACAGAGAGAGGGCTACACGTGAGGGGAGAGCAGGTCCAGGAGCACTTACCCTCATAGTCACGCTGATGGCGCTGTTCATATTGCCTTTGTATAGCCAGCCGTGCTTGGTGATCCCGCCCTTCTGAGACCCAAGGGAAGCGGCGTCCTAAGAAGGGGAACACAACAGCGTCAGTCTTCTGCCCTTTCCATGGGTTGCCAGCCGGAGAATCGATCCACCTGTGGCAGGGTGGGCGATGACCACCTTTCTGGGACATTAATGCCTCAGTAAAATCCATTTACCAGTGAAGAGAAGTGAGGGCATACTTCTAGAACTCCTGTTCTGTTAAAAGTTAGGTTCTTGCCAGGCCAAGTTCTTACTTTTGGGAGTTTAATGAGCTGCAGACCACATGCCACACTTAAACCACTCAGTTGTACGTTCCTGCCTAGCTTCATGAAAAAAGTTTTCAAACTACACTCCTCCATAGTTAGAGGACAAAAGGAAATTCTTGAAAATTTTCCCAGAGGCTTGGTTCAGGGAGAGGTAAGTGCAATGCAGAACACAGGGGTAAAAGGACGGGATAAGGGAGAGAGGCAGACCTAAGAGTAAACAAAAGTCTCTGAACTAAGACCGACCTAGTGGGAGCTGGGTGTGAGGTGGTGGGTGCTGAGCTCGTGGCCCGACACTAAAAATGTATTAGGTGTGTACAGTGCGTGTCCCAGCAGCAGCCTGCAGGTACAGGGGTGGCTAGTGATAAATGTGGTCCTACATAAAATTGTGAAGGCACTTAAAACTGTTTGAGTTTTTCCCTCTATGATGCACAGATCTTAAGTATGGCTTACATAGATGGCAACATCAGGTCTCTGTGACAAAGGTGGGACATGCCTGAGAGACCATAAACAGACAAAGGCAATTATTATCTACAGATGGCCCAGTCTCTCGTTATAAAATCGCCATCTGCAGAGAGGCCTGGCTCCAGCTCTTTGTCAGTATTAGCATTGTTATTACTACTGAGAAAACACTTACCTATCAAGCATTTCCTAAGCTACTAGGCACTCTACATGCACACTTTCACTTGGTCTTCCTGCCCCTATAATGAGCATCTTTAAAAAAAAAAAAAAAAAAAAGACTGAGCAGCCCTGGGTTGACCAGAACTCACGATGTAGACCAGGATGGCCTTAGAGTCACAGAGATGCACATGCCTAGTGTGTGCTGGGATTAAAGGTATGCACTGTGAGCACCCATGACTAGCAACACATTTTTGAGAATTTATTCTAAAACAGGTTGCTACATGAATACTATTGATGTCTACCAACAGTCAATACTGTACTCAGTAAACAACTAATAAAAGGGAGTGTCTAAGCTCACACCGGGAGGATGAGAAAGCAGAGACCTAAGGCTCTGCTCCCTTTCTCCAAGAGGTAGGGAGCTTGTTGAAGTTACACTGCATTAACATAATCCCTGGAGAGACAGCCATTTCACTTCTACCAGCTGTCAATGAACTATAGCCTGTTGAAAAACAATCTAAATTTAAGATCTTGATATCTTTCAACAGTGGACCACATCTGATCCAAGTCTTTGCAAATGATCTCAGAACAAAAGCACGTGTCAGAGACCATGAGATACTGAGCAGGCCAGATAAAACAGGGACCTCAAGTTAATCAATCCAAAAGTACATTTAAAAAAAAAAAATTCTGGGCTGGAGAGATGGCTCAGTGGTTAAGAGCACTGACTGCTCTTCCGAAGGTCCTGAGTTCAAATCCCAGCAACCACATGGTGGCTCACAACCATCTGTACAGCTGCAGTGTACTCATATACATAAAATAAATAAAAATTTAAAAAAAAAAATTCTTCCTTTGCTTCCTAAACATTCCAGTTCTTGTTTGGGCTTAGAGGTCGGCACATCCCTCAAAGCCTGTGCGGCCCGGTCAGTCTCGAGGGAGGAGAGAAGCAAGGCGAACAGGAATCCCACCTCATCTTTGTCGACCTCCTCATCGACTTCATAGACGTGGACCGGAAGTTTATCCAGCTTGGGCACTTTGCTTTAGAAAGAGGAAAGACAACTTGCTTTGTAATTGCATCATCAATAGTCTGTGTCTCCATCCACCAAGGAACCATCCCACAACAAGCCCAACTGGTGGCCGCTGAGATAAGGATTACACAGTCTACACCACTGCTTCTCAATGGGTGGGCCTAGGGGCTGCAGGCAGAGTTCCCACTGTAGAAATAAGGCTCAGCCTGCTGGGGCTAGGAGGCCAGCTGAATGTAAGAAAACAGAGTGGGTTCCAGTGAAACAACTGGGTGGGACAATTTTTTAATATAAAATATAAGAAAGGAAAATAGGGTCACAAAGCTTTAATTGATTATTGATGGAGAATGATGGCGCAGTTATTGATGGACGATATTGACAACTATAACAGCAGTAGCTACAGTTATACAAACAGCTGTGTGCATTTTACACACGCCTTCTCAAGGAATGTAGATTAATTGGATCAAATGGGAATTATCTTCAAATCCCCAAGTGAACACTGAGCAGCTATAGCGCTCAGGAGCCTATCAATGTGGAGAAACAGTTGGCAGGGAGTGTTCTCTCTGATGTTTAAAGAGTCGATCAGGAAGTTGGCTGAACACTCTAAGGAGTGGCTGGGCCACACACATAGAAAAACAAACAGTGAGGTCCACTGAGGAGAACACAAAAGGCTCAGAATCTCATAGAGGCAAGCAGCCCAAAGGACAGTGTAGTGCCTTGGGTTACTAAGACCTCAGTGGAGGTGCTGACTGAAAACAGCCTGTCACCATTGGCTGTTTCCAGCACCAACTACACTTCCCTCTGCCAATGTGTTGGAACGTGTTGTCTTCCACAGCCTCTCCTCCCTGACTCCCTTTAGGACAAACTATGAACACTATCACTTCTGGTGTGCTTGAGGACCCATGAAGGCATCAAGGAGGCAAGGAACTGACCGGGAGAACACTGTGTCATACTCACTTTCTCAAAACAAAATGTATTTAATGTAGACAGTCTTCACATGTTTCCTTTCCAAGATATTCTTTTTAACACACACACACACACACACACACACACACACACACACACCACACAGATACACACATACATACACACACACACATACACACACACACACACCACACACACAGACACACACACACAGATACACACATACATACATACACACACACACCACACACACACACACATACACACACACCACACACACACACACACACAGATACACACATATATACATACACACACACACCACACACACACATACACACCACACACACATACACATACACACACACCACACACACATACACAGACACACACATACACAGATACACACAGAGAGACACACACACACACACACACACACACACACACACACACACACACGCTCACACACACACGGCACTAGTCTCAAGAATTAAGCTAGAATCAAGCCAGGGATCTGTGAACAGGGGAATGGATACACATGATGAAATTTTTTTCAGCCCTAAAGAATGACTGCAACTGGAAATACTCACATTATGGAAATTATTTCAGTCTCAGAAACACGAGTACATGCTTTTTCTCATATGTGCAGCATAAACTTTATGCATATACATAAAACCATGGAGGCATAGATGACATAAAAGAATGTTCCTGGAGATGTAAGGATAGACGCACAAGGATGGGGGGATGGGGACAAGTGAAACTGTGTATGTTTGGATCAAAGTGTGACTATGACCCGGGAGCACACACAGTGAGTGTGTCAGCAATAATGAGGGGGCAAGCCCTGGAATTTGGAAGTGGGTCTTGAATGTAGAAGAAACAGAACAGTGGGAGAAGGAACAGAATATAGTCACAGAGGACTGAAGATGATCAGAGCACTATACACGTGCATGAAATGTCATGATAGAAGTCGTCACTTCATACAATTAATAAATGATAATGAAAGTGATCGATTTAAAAACTATAAAACCACATTGCAGAACACTTCAATATACCGGCCTTTTCTTTTATATACCTCGCTGAAGACTTTCTGGTTCTCCAAACAGATCAGAATTAAGTCACCCACATGTTCTTATTGCTGCTTACCCAAATCAGAGTATGACACCGGGTCATAGGATCCAAAGCTGTACCATGCACAGAATTCGTCTACAAGCACTCTCACAATTACTCTGACTACACAGATGAACACACACACACACACACACACACACACACACACACACACACGAGCCCAAAGCGCCTCCCACACGGCCAGCAGACAACTGACTTACTTTGGAAGGTGTCGGAACTCTCCTGAGTAATCTTCATATTTATAGGTCACAAGATGCCAGTCAGAGTTGTAGGTTTTGATGCACTGGTGGGGGATTTAGAGGAAACAAACAGAAACAGAAAGTCAGGGGATGACTTGTGGGGAACATGAGGAGTTTTGGGAAGTCAGATGCTAGAGACATACAAAAATTCGGCCATCAATCACCTAACATCAGAGTCTCCTGTGAGACACAAGGCTTTGGACGGGTGAAACATGACTCTTGGGAGGAACGGTGTCAAGTTATCAATATCAATAATCTGACAGCAGCTTTTATACAGCAACAGTGAAATAGCAATTACTACTCCCGGCCTATAGTCATTTGCTTTTATAGGAAATGTTTTATGTTGCTGTGGTGGTTTGGATGAGAATGCCCCCACAGGCTCATATATTTAAATGTTCGGTTCCCCAGTTGGTGGAACTGTCTGGGAAGGCTTACGAGGTTTGGCCTTGTTAGAGGAGGCGTGCCACTGGACAGAGTAGAGCTCTGAGGTTTGAAAAGTCTGCACCGCTGCCAAAATCTCACAGTCAGGCTCGCACTTGTGAATCAAGATGTAAGTGCCCAGTTACTGCCCCAGCACCACACCCAGTAGAGGGTTGCGACGCACTCACCCTCTAAGCTGTAATGTAAGCTCCCAGTAAACCCACTCCTTTGTAAGCTACCTTCGTCGTGGGGCCTTATTACAGCAGTGTTAGGGTTGCCAGGACAGCTGCATATGTTTACTGATTTGTGCGTGGGGAAAGCACACGCCATTGTGCTCACGGAGAAGCAAGGGGACAACTTGCCAAGGTTGATTCTCTCCTTCTACCGTACGGATCTGGAAGATCAGACTCAGGTCAGCAGGCTTAGCAGCACGTGCCTTTACCTGCTGAGTCATCTAGCGCATGGTTTTGGGAGAGGCCATACGTCTCTCTACTAGGACATGAAAGAAAATAGTATGTGTGAACCTACGGGTGCTTTCATGATATTTACTGACATTAGAACTAGTGCTGTTAGTTTCTACAGCCATTTAAATTTGTCCTCAGTTATCTTCACATTCATAAGTGATAAAGTGAGATCATGCAGTAGGAAAGATGTAGACTTCAACGCACACGGATCCATGACCTGTTTACCTGTGTGCACATGTGTGTGTGTGTGCGTGCATGCATGTGTTAAGTATAATGTGTGAGTGCATTCATGCTTGTGTGTGTGTGCATGTGCATGTATGTGTATGCATGCATGTGTGTGCAGGTGCACAGGAGCATGCATGTGTACTATACTGGGCACTTATTCCATTAGTGTCACTATAGTTCACACCCTATATCAGAACCACCTCACCACATGACTACGAGGGGCCAGCAGGGTGTTCTTCGTCTACCTGCCTGGGTGGCTGTGAGATTCTAGTTAGCTCTTGATACACGAAAAACTGATACAGAAAAAGAACACGTGAAAACCAACAAAGATGTGTTTGTGTCATACCTATTTTTTTTTTTTTTTAAACTGGCTCGGCCCACCTTCTGTGGCCAGGCAGAGCTCCCAGTGGAGAGATAAGGAAAACAACCCACCCACAAAACCTTAGACCCAAAATGTGTCCTGCCTATGAGACATGCAAGTATAAAAACAGCAGACAGAGGGAATGGCCAACCAATGGCTGGTTCTAATTGAGACCCATCCCAAGGACAAGAACGAATCCCTCATACTATTAATGACACTCTGTTATGCTCACACACAGGAGCCTGGCATAACTGTCCTCTGAGAGGCTCCACCTAGCAGCCAATGGAAAAAGATGCAGAGAGCCAAGTATTATCAGGGACTCTTGTGGAAGAGTCGAGGGAAAGATTGAGAGACCCAAAGAGGATAGGAACTCCACAGGAAGACCAATGGAGTCAACTAACCTGGACCCTTGGGGGCTCCCAAAGACTGAGCCATCAACCAAAGACCAAGCATGGGCTGGACGTAGCCCCCACCCCACTAAGCACATGTGTAGCAGATGAGCATCTTGGTTGTCATGTGGGTCCCCTTGTAACTAGAGAGGGGGCTGTCCCTGAATCTGTTACCTGCCTGTGGATCCCGTTCCCCTAACTGGACCACCTTGTCTGGCCTGCAGTGGCTTGATGAGCTGGAGGTGGGGGGACCTGGGAAGGCAATCCCCCTTCTCAGAAGAGAAGGGGGGGAGTATGGGGAGGGTCTGGGGGGTGGGAGGAGAAAGGCTGATATTAGTATGTAAGTAAATTAATTAATTATTTAATTAATAATAATAAATACTGTAAAACAGAAAAAAATTGGCTCAGAATAATTTTTTTTGAACAAAGTCCCAATTCTTATTCCATTTCACTAACATCAATTGTTTTGTCTACAGCACAGCCTCCACCTGAGCAGCCACCAACTCAACAACAATGGCTGCTTTTTTTTCTTTTCCACAGTAAGCATTTTGCTTGAAAAGATGCAAAGGGAAGGAAGTAAGGGAGCTCTAGATTATTCTTTGAAGGTGAAAGAAAATGAGAGAAGGAGGAAGAGCAGAGACCGCCAGGAGAGGTGAGCATTCTCCTTCCCACTATGCAATAAAATGTCATTTATCCTTAGGAATACTTTTCACAGTTTCCAGCGGTACCTTCATACCTGAGCATCAGGTATCCACATTCGAATTTATATTCCAAAGCCACCAAATATGGTTTGAAAGTCACACACAGTCCAGGGTTTTCCACAGCTGTCCCCATGCAGGCGGGCCTGGCTCTATGTGGCACATGCCCATTCTCTTTATCTGGCCATGATGCTCTGAGCATCAAGAACTACAGCTGCACCACCAAGTTCCTAACAAGACATCCAACCATCCTGAGGTGCAGCGTGTACCCAGCTAACTAAAAGCAAGGGGTACAGACAAAGGTGAATAGTGTGGATATTTCCACGAATGCGATATTGGAATACTTACATGTTCAAAATCTTAAACAAAATGGGGAATTATAAATATTTAAAATACAATGGACTGTGTAATAAGGACTTGGCAGTAAAGGGACTGGGGGGGGGGGGGGGGAGGGGGCAAGCCTGATATCCTGAGTTCACTCCTCTGAAGTCCCATGGTAGAAGAGAATAAGCTCTGGCAAGTTGTCTTTAGATCTTCATGTATGAACTGTGGTACCCATTTGTGTACACACACACACACACACACACACACACACACATATACACACACACACACACACACACACATACATACACACACATACACACACACACACACTGTAAAATTACAAGAAACTGCAAAAAAGCAGCAAGTATGCCAAATTACCTCAGCTTCATTCAAAAGCACTGTTGCCTGTCTAGTTGTGCGCATGGCTGAAATCTCAAGGCCGATGCACGGGGTAGAGCAAGCCACACCCCATGTGGCTCCAGAAAGTCTTAGACACAACAGATTCCATCAGAAATCTAATAAGAAAACTGTGTGCCCAAATGGGCAGGGAAGTGATCCAGTACTTAATTCACCTTTCAAACTTGGGAACCTCAACAAGAATTTAATTTATAGGCTCATAATTGACAGGCTCATAAAGGCATTTTGTTTTACAAGTTCATTGTCCTCCATAGTAGAGGGTGCGGAGCAGGTGGCAGAGGCCCAACACAGTTCAGTCACATGGGCTTTAGCAGCTCAGGATAAAGCAGGGATTGCTTAACCTGCAGGGATTAAATCCTGAGAGGTTAGAGAGATGGCCCAGTAGTTAAGAGCGCTGAGTACTCATGCAGAAGACCTGGGTTCAATTCCCAGCATCTACATGATGGCTCATGACTCCAGTTCCATGGTACCAGATGTCTCCTTCTGGTCTCTGCCACTGTACACGAGTGGTACATATGTACACATGCAGGTAAACACACATACACATAAAATTAAAATAACTTGGGCTGGAGAGATGGCTCAGCTGCTAAGAACACATGTTGCTCTTGCAGAGGACCCAGGTTCAGTTCCCAGCACCCATGTCATAGTACAAAACCATCCATAACTCCAGTTCCAGGGAATCCAACACTCTCCTCTGATCTCCATGGGCACCAGGCATGAACATGGTACGCATGTATACATGCAGGTTAAACACTCATGCACATAAAAGGAAATATAAATCTAAAGAAACAATTTTAAAAAACAGATCTTTAAAAAACATAACTGAGGGTCACACATACACATGCATGCACACACAACCCCCCCCCCTTTTTTTTGGTTTTTGTTTTT